>CAXIEJ010000025.1:0-74940 GCA_964023215.1 Eledona agricola | reverse complement strand
CACGACCTTTTGGTCAGCCAAATAGAAACCCTCGAGGCCGCGGTGGGAAAGGAACTCTGCGATTTGGTCATAGCTCCAGATGCCACGCTGGAAACTTTGCTGATGCAGTGCAATAACAACAGAAAGGAGATTGACCAGCAGGCCAAGCTGATTGACAAGAGGATAAACATGATGCAAAACAGGTTAAAGAACAAATAGCGCGTTCTCTCTACACCTCCCTCCGCGTTGTTTTTGAAAGAATTTCAGCATCCTGTTTGCACTCGATATAGATCAGAGTTTGTCGGCGTGTGATTTTCCTCTCATGTGTACAAATATGGTTAAAGAATACGTGCGCATTCGATTCCAATAAAAAAAAGTGCAAATTGTACCAAATTGTATAATAGATTATTGAGCGCGTATCTCTTCTTTAATGGCTCGTCCCTTTTCCTCCCGAGAGGAAGGTCATTTCGTCGTCTAGGGCATTGCTTTTTGGCCTTCCCACAGTCGCATAACTGGTGAATGCTGTCAAATATAATCGGTGCAACTTTTTTTGACAAATTTGTCATTAAGACAAATAATAATCTAAGGTTGGCTTTTTCAAACACACACTGAGTCCCAAATCCTCGATGGACCATATGCCACCGCCTTTGAACACAGGAATAAATCAAACGTCCGAACCCTTGGCAAATTCATACTTCATTCCTGAAAACAGCAGCACTTCACATGAACTTCGCGATAGCGATGCCTTGCCATTGAACTGGGGAGCCAAGCATCGATTTTCTCGTTGTCGCCGATACCTGATTTGTTTCTGTGCGAGCGCGTGGCCTACATGCATACATAATATGCATAAACGACTGAAATAGATGTCGACTTTCGTTAACACATTTGTCGTTCACACATTAGGTGACTACTGCGATGGGATAATTTTCCCGACGTTGCGGCGTGATTGCGTCGTCTGCCTAGGTAATATATGTTTGGAAATTGGCTGGTGTTGTTTTTGCTGGGATAGAGCCGTGCATGTCCGCTGTGTGTACAATAATAGTAACATCTGCTTTTTTTGAAAGATTGTCGTTACCTGGCGCACAAAAAGTGCAAGGACAGCGTGTCCGCGATCTGCTTCGCAGCGGGGCAGATGGGCACAGCCAATGGTGATGCCAGATTTAAGACATGTCGGCCGCACGGGTTCTACAAAGACAGGTTTGGAATTGGCGTGTTTTGCAATGTCTGCAGAGGATTATTGCCGATATTTGGGAAGAGGGGATACAGGTGTATGGGTACGACAGATCTCATGTGTGAGTGCGTCGTTTAGGCGCGCCCAAAAAAAAGAGCGGGGTGGATGAGAGAGAGAGAGAGAGAGAAAAAAAAAGTAACAGAGAGTTCGGCGCTTTTTTAATCGTGCGTGTGTTACGGCAATGTATTATAATAATATATGGAGAAGAGTTGCCAGAGATCGTGTGAATTAGAGAGAACTGACGCGCCTATTTTTCCTTGCCCACGTGAAAATGAAGTCTGCCCGTTCACGGTTCACAAGGCATGCCGTTCGAGACATATGAAGACATGTGCGCCGTGGGACGTGCAAGAAGGACGGTCGTCGGTGATACGGAGTGTCAATCATTTTTGGATCGAGGGAACGGCACCCCAATCTTGCTGCGGCAAGTGCTATGCGCCTGTGCATCGCGTGTGTCATTTGTATGGATACACGTGTCGGTATTGTCAGATGGCGTGCTGCCCGAAATGCATTTCTCTGGCGAATCAAGATGGTTGTTTGGATTTGAATCAAAAGATGCAGCAGTCGGCAGTGATTCCACCAAATGCGCTGATGACTCATGACTCTGACTCCCCGAAGTATTGGGAGTTGTTCATGAAGGAGGGTACTACACGGCCATTGATCGTGTTCATCAACAGCAAGAGCGCCGAGGTGACCAGGAAGAAGTTGAAATACCAGTTTAGTCAGATTTTTGAATCCGAATCAGGTGGTTGACCTGAGTCAACAGGGCCCGGATGCCATGTTGGAATTGATGCAGGGGAGCGGGGTCGAGTACACGGTGTGCGTGTGCGGTGGAGATGGGAACGTTGGCTTGGATTTTGTCCGCGCTGGACGCGTTTCGATCGTCATCGAGCCGCGTCGCCGACCATCGTCTGCCGCACGTCTTCATCTTGCCATTCGGCACCGGGAACGACATGGCATACACGCTTGGCTGGAGCGATATGTACAGCGACGTGCCGGTAGAGAGTATCATCCGAGACGTCTTAACGGGTCGGTGCGTCAATTTGGATCGTTGGAAGATCGAGGTGAGTCAGTTGGACGTTGACCGAGAGAAGTCTGTCCGCATCATGAACAACTACTTCAGCATAGGTTGGATGCTGGAATTTCGCTGGCGTTTCACCGGGCGAGGGAGAAGGATCCGAGTTGGTTTTCAGCCGAAAGTGGAACAAAGCGTACTACGCCAAATTAGGTTTTTTGAGTCTGTTTCAGTCTGGTGTCGACTTGGTGAAGGTTTTGGACTTGGAGGTGGATGGCAAGCGTGTTTCCATGCCCAGGGCGATTCAGTGCGTGATTGTGTTGAACCTAAATTGCTGGGCGGGCGGGACCAACCCGTGGGGAGCGTGGTCCGGCGACACCAAATGGAAGCAGCAGAAGTGCCACGACCGGCTGTTGGAGGTCGTCGGGCTGAAGAGCTCGTTCCACTTGGCCAGAGTGCGCTTGAAATTTTCCAGCGCCGTTCGGCTGGCACAGGGTTCGAGTGTGGGCATAACATGGCTACGAAAGTGCCGATTGCCCGTTCAGATCGATGGCGAACCATGGGAAGAATCTTGCTGCACGATGCGACTGACACACTACACTACGTCAACTCTATTGGCGGCACCTCGCGGGGTGAATGCCAGCTTCGAGGAGCAGAATCAGGGAAATGGAGCGAGGTAAGTGACGCACTCAATATGGCGCGCATTGTCGGCGAGAATCGAGAGAGATTCACACACACACACACACACACACATACTCTCTTCCTACTCTCTCTCTCTTTGGTGGAGAAAAAAATTATTTTTTGCGATTCGTTTTTTTTTTCCGAGCGAGAAACGAGAGAGAGAGAGAGAGAGAGATGGCGCGCGTCATGTGGGAGAGAAGGCCCGACACTAGAGGTGTTTCGGAAAAGATTATTGGTCAAGCTTTCCCCAGACATAGCGTCCTTTCGGTGAGAGTTGGGCGAGATCCCTGCGTGGCACCCTTTCGCAAGAGGGGAGGAGAGATAGATCCGTTCGTGGCCGTCCCCATTTTCTTGTGGCGCATAGAGTCGCGCCATGTGTACACTCTCTGGAAGGAGGAACCGTGCGCGCGAGAACAAAATCCGCTTTTTTTTTCCGCCGTGTCGGGCGCGATGACTTCGGCCGCCTTCCTCCGAGCGTGTGCTCTGTGCAAGTCCTGGTACCGGCCGATGGGGATGGCGCGGTCGCGAACAGATCTGATGGGGGGAAGGAAAAATCTGATGGGGGAAGGAAAGGAGAGAGAAGTTTTTTTGGCTCGAAGGGACGCGCGCGTTGCGACTTATCCGATCTCTGAACTCTGACTAGCGTTGTTAATGGTGCACGTTGCCCGACTTGGCGAAGGGTGGTCGAGCGCGCGTGGCCGCCTCTTATTGATTACCCTTTTTTTAGAGTCGACTCCTTCCGCGCGCGTTTTAAAACGGCAAAAAACGAACCTGCGCATTTTTTCCGCTTCATTTCTTGTGTTGGCGAGTTTGTCTCTATCACTCTTGTGTCGAATACTGTTTTTTTTGATTTTAGCCCTGTCAACGTTGATCATCGCTGCTTCCGCCGCTGCAAATTGCCCTCTTGCTCGATGGTACGTCCAGCTGGGCGCGGGCCTGATTTGGCTGTCGTTAACACGCCAACCACTTTTTCCGCTCAGTCGGATGTGAACTTGAAATTTTTTGCGCTCTGGTCCGGGAGCTGCAGAAAGAGAGAGAGAGACGGTCCGAATTCATTGGGAAAAAAAATGAAGGACCCGATCTCGGAAGGAGGAGGAGGGGGAAGAGAAAACTTCGCGTTTCGGACGCGAAGGCGGTACCGTTTTTTTTTGGTCGAAGTAAGAGGTGGGGTTCCTCTCGCTCGAGAAAAGTGGAGAGGATGCCGTCCCCTTCTCTTCGTGGGCGAATCAGACACCTTAGGAAAAAAGTGTTTGACAAGCACTACGTGCGCCTCCTCTGCGTGCCAGCTCCGGAAACGGGAGCGATGACACTTCCCCGAACCGACTCGTTCTTTCAGAGACATGCGCTGACCACCGACGAGAGAGGAGCGCTCGTTCTTATATATGTATATATATATATATATATATATTTTTTTTGCGTTTCTTGGGTATATGTGTGCGCGTGTATGGCAGTAGCCAAAAAGCTTGTGTGCTTTTCCTCGGCCGACCTGACTCTTTTTTTTTTTCCCTCCTCGTCGACGCGACCTCCTCTCTATGCAGTCCAAGTATCACACCATTCTGCTGGTTCAGTTCAACCGAAGCGAAACATCGCGCATTTACAGAGATTTTGAAACCATCAACGATGCGATGGACGGTAAGAGCCCTCTTTTTCTCAATCTACTTTCACGCTTTTTTTTTTCCACCTCTGCCCTTCTCTTTCGCGTGCGCACGCCTAACTCACACATACACATTGCATGCGGTCTTTTGTTTGCAATTTTTTTTTTAGGTATCTGCGGCTGATGGCTGAAAAGGTTCGAAAGCAGCGCCGAGTTCGTCCGGATACCATGGTGGAGCTGACCTACGACGAGATCCAGGACTACATCGATTCGCTGGCCGATCTGGGAGCGCTGGTGTACGTGTTGGCGGTAGAATGCGTAGAAAGAGATGATTCCTCCTTCGCTGAGCGTACGCACACTTTGTTGATGACTCTCTGACTTTTTCTCTCACAGATTGCGACCAGAGACCAACACATATGTGCCGCACAACAAGGAGTGGATCAAGGAGCGCTTATCGAGACATTTGGTTAAACAGAGGCGCTAATAAAAAGTGACTAGAGTTTTTTCCTAACACGTGTTATTATTATATATCTCTTACCTGAGAGTAGAGTAGTAGAAGAAGAGAGTGTGATTAAAAACTTGCGTGTCTTAATGGCTGCTCTTGACCAAAAACAGAGAGGGAGGAGTGCGACTCTGTGAGGGCTTGCTGACACAGAGCGCGCGCAGTTTGTTTGTTCCACACTTTGATTTGTACACAAAAATTTGACACATTTCAAACTTGGTTCGTTTTGCTTTTTCTACTCTGCTGTGTAATCTCTAGCTACATAAATGCGTCGTTGTTTGCTCATCCCTCTATGGTTAGCGTGCGGTTCGAGTTGCACCGCGCTATGGATTGTCGACAGATGGGACACGTGCGGTGCTCTGAAATCCACGGTTGGATGCACTTGGGATGGTAAAAGTGAGAACATGGCAATTTCATTGTCATCTCTTGGTAGATGAATCCCTCCAGGCATATGGCACAGTTCCAGTCGAGATCTAGCATCTCGCCGCTGGTCGTGACATTGAGAGGAGAGACAGGCATGCATCGTATTCGGACAATTCAGTTGACAGTCTGAGGTGTTCGGACCGATGGGGGAAGTGATGCCACAGGCTGGTCTGGTGCGGGTAGTTACTGATCGTTCGTCGCGTACGATGCAGGTATGTTAAATTTGGGACCAGGAGGGTCGTGCTTGTCGACTTGGTGCGCGCGAGAGAGAGAGAGAGAGAGGTGAGTGTGAGTGTGTGTGTGTTTCGAGATGGAAAGGGAGCTGGAGATGACAGCACGCGCGCAGCGGGGAGGAATTCGAGGCGTACCTCATCAAGATTGAATGAGAAGGATTGAACCGAATGGCGCGTTGACACGCATGAGCGAGGAGTTGACAAGGCGCGAATTCTGAAAATTGAGACCGTTGAAATAGCGGGAATAGATAAATAGCAGAGGTGGTCGAGTTCGAGTGCGAACAGGGGTGCCAGGTAGATGCTGGATTCGAGACGGCTCGGCGATGAGATTGCGTGGCACGCGCGCTCAGAGCGAGCCGAGTTTGAGACGTGTGGTACGCGATGCATACAAAAAAAAGTATGTGTGTGTGTGCGTTTGATGGGTGAGTCGCGTGGTATGCAATGCATACAAAAAAAGGTGTGTGTGTTTGATGGGTGAGTCGCGTGGTACGCGCGATGCATACAAAAAAAAGGTGTGTGTATGTGTCGCGCGAGTCGCGATCAATACAGAGTGTGTGCGGGCGACGCACACAGAGTATCGATCTGATTTTTAAAAAATCTGAAATCAGATTGACGAGCGGTGCGCATTCGCATCAACGTTATGATGGAGGGCAAAGTCTCACGGATTCTATCTCGATGACCGGGAGGTGTCGACGCACGTGGCTTGTGGGGGAGTGAATTGTCCCGACGTGCTGGACAAGTGTCCGAATCAAGTTGCGAATGGCTATGTCAAGAAAGTACCCGAAAAGGTCAGCATGTCGCTGCCAGACCAACGACAGCATCAAGGTACGCCGGAATTTTCCGCGGGAAGCGTTCAGCTTGGCAGTCGTAGTGGTGAATTGACACACTTCTCTCTCTCTTTCCTTCGGATGTGTTTAAGATTTGTTGTTGGAGGACGTTTCTCAGGGTGCGGTCGACATGTTGTTGGACAAGAAGTACGACGTTAAGGTGGTCAAGGGATCGCTGAGCAAGAAGGAGTTGATCGAGGCGATAACGACGTTCACGTGCTCGGGATTCGCAGTCGGACAGCGGGTGACGAGCGATGTGTTAGAACACGCGAGGAATTTGCTGTGCATTGGGTGTTTTTGCATTGGGACCAATCAAGTGGACCTGGACGGGGCGGCAGACAAAGGGTACGTGCACACATCTTTTTACGACATTGTTCACACACACGCTCTCTCAGAGAGAGAGAGAGAGGATAAGGAGTATATGATCTGACGATCGTGTCCGTTCTCGCGAATCTTTTACATGTTCACACACGCTGATAATGTGTACGTATGATGTGATCTGACGATGACGTGTGTGTGTGTGTGGTTCAAATATATGGTTAAGATTGCCGTGTTCAATTCACCGTATCAGAACAGTCGGAGTGTGGCTGAGTTGATCATAGGCGTGATCATTGCGTTGTCGGCGGTCATCTGGGAGACCGGAACGTTGAGATGCATCGGTCGATGTGGAGCAAGACGAGTCGGAATGCTTCGAGGTGCGTGGAAAGACGTTGGGCATTGTTGGGTATGGCCACATTGGGAGCCAGGTGAGTGTGTTGGCAGAGTCGCTTGGGATGCGCGTGATGTTTTACGACGTTGCGTCGCCGATGGCGTTGGGAAACAGTCGATCTATGGACAGTTTGGAGAGTTTATTGGCTGAATCGGACATTGTGACGTTACACGTGCCGCAGACGGAATTGACGGTGCGAATGATTACCAAGCGGGAGATCGAGATGATGAAGAAGGGCGCGCTGTTGTTGAATGCGTCGAGGGGAACGTGGTGGATCTGGGCGATCTCCAGAACGCGTTGGAATCCCAACATTTAGGTGGTGCTTATTTAGACGTCTTTCCTCTGGAGCCAATGTCCAACGGTCCATTCACGACTACGATGGTCTTGCGTCCCGTCCCAATGTGATATTGACACCTCATATTGGTGGATGCACCCTGGAGGCTCAGCGCGCGATTGGCGACGAGGTGGCCTCTAAAATTGTCAGTTTTTGCATACAGGAAAGACAGTTGGAAGCGTCAACTTCCAGAAATCGAGTTGTTGCCCATACCGGTCGAACACCCACCGCATCTTCAACGTCCACGAGAACAAGCCCGGCGTGTTGAAAGAGATCAACAACATCCTCAGCGTCTACAACGTCGAGGGACAAGTCCTCAAGACCAATCGCGGTATTGGCTATTTCATCGCCGACATCGACAGCGAAACTTTGAATGGATTCGGCGATCGCATTGCTACACTGGCATCTTCGATCCGCACCGCGTCATCTACCATCACCACGGTGTTCCTCGTACGTGAGACCATAATGACGACGCACTTCTGAATGTTCGCTGTGTCACACGTGTCTGTGTTCTCTCGCGCACCTATTATATAAAAACGACGCTTTCATGTGTGTGCGGCTTGGTCGCGTCACATTCGTGACTTCTCTCTCTCTCGACCAAAAGAGCGAGTTTTCAGTGCGAATGTTCGCCCATTTTTTTTTCGTCATTCTTTCTCTCTCTCTCTCTCTTGAGTTACATCGACCCACCCCTTCGCCCGCGCACCGACGAGCGAGAGAGAGAAAGGAGGCGGCGTCTGGCCGATGCGAGTCGGGGCACGGAAAATACAGCGCTATGTGAGAAAAGAACGAATTTCTTTTCTCGTTCGTTTTCTCGCACACGTTCTCTGACCAGAGACATGTTCTCACCCACGCCTCTTCCAGCGTATCAGGTAGGGCCGTCTGAACCGACGTCTGCCGTCGAGTGGTAATTGCGCTTACAGAAGCGAGGCACATGTCATCTCTCTCGCTTGTGCATTGACGTTTTTTTTTTGGCATGCCATCGAGATGATCAGCCTCGTTGCGTATGCGGCGTGTCTGCTGTTCATCTTGGCCTATCCCAGCTACTTCTCTGAAAGATCCGCACGAGCGAGAAGGGCGTTCAAACTCTGGAGACGTGCGACTCACTCGAACGAGATCGACTCGAAACTCGTTCAAGCTCTGTCGAGCGACTATGTGCAGTTCCAGCACGCTCTGCCCCTCGACTATCGAGCGAGCAGTGGTCAGCGTACGTAAACCAGTCGTCTCCCATTTCAAAGAGACGCCGCCTTTCACTACTGACGACGACTATATTTGACAGCTGCTCGACCACACACACACACACACATTTTCCCACCAAAAAGTTAAACTTCTTCGCATTTCCGCGCGCAGCCGTGTCTCGCTAACACCTCAATTTCAGTGAAACATCCGATTGGATTCTCCGGGTGCGAGAACGCTCGATCTGCAGCATGCGGAAATCCACCGAGTTCCGTTCGTCGTCAATGACAACATTTCTTCTCCACGTTTGGGATGGAACGTCCAGGTCTTCTCCTGTCCCCGCGCCTCGCCAAGCATGGCGACATCGTGATCCAGTCGACCTATGCCACCGACGAGCGTGCAAGCTGAACCGGGGTTCCTCCTGGCGCTCGTTGCCTACTCGACCCTCAGAATCAACTTGCCACCAAGTCCCTCATCTTGATCCTCACACCGCATGGATACGGCGCCGGTGCATTCGAAAGCGTGGTTCGACGCGCGGTCCGACGCAACCGACTACCTAGAGCAGTACCGCCTGGTCAATTCAATCCTTGCCGACAAAAATAACAATTCAACGCCACACTCGCTTTCAATCGTACGGAGCGCCTTCACCTACGGCATTATCCACTTGGAATTGCCATCTCTGACTCAGTTCGGTCACTTGGAGTTGAAAGCGATCAGCGCGCACGGACTTCTCCCCATCTCCGACCTCATCTACGTCGTCATCACCGCCGCCCAATCATCCGGCATTCCCATCTCTGTCGAGTCTCCGCATCCTCCACCACACAAGCACAAATCAAGCTATGGCATGTTGACGAAAATTTGCACATGGATCTCCGAGCGAATCATCATCTCAACGCGCGACACTCTTTTTCTCAACTTTGGTGCCAAACGCGTCGCTTCAGTCCCCACTGGACTCCACAGTGTTGGCAACCAACGCGGCATCAACGGTGTCACCTTGGCCTTCTCTGACCGTGCATTTCCACCCAACCAGGCTCTGCCAGTGACCCCCAGCGTCCCCAATATCCTGGAAAGAACACTTCACATGCTCGACAATCTCGTCTCACCCTGCACCCACGGATCCACCGGGTACCTCCTCAGAGACGACATCATCATCTCCAACGCCAACATAGGCATCGTATACGCTCTGATACTACTCTCCCACACGTCCTGGATCATCTTTGTCATCACTTCCACGCCAAATCAACTTCTCGGCCCCGCCATTTTCAAACACCTCGCATCACTATACATCCCACTCATCGCATCCCTCTCACCTCTTATTGTTCTCACATCATCCCATCCGCCCTCCGTCGCCCTCTCCTGGTCCTGGATCGGTTTCATCCTCCTCGTCCAAATCTCATCCGTCTTCCTGTTCCTCCCACTACTCGACTCTCTCCTCCCTCCTCAACACTGCTCCCATCATCACCACCAAATCACCTCACACCTCTCCACCATCCCATCTATCGTAATATCTATCGCCCTGTCGTCCATCAACACGTCCCTTCTCTCCATCCTTCTTCTCAACTATCCACTCATCGTCATCACCCACCTCATGCCTCCTTCCAAACTCAAACTCCTCCTCCATCTCTTAACCTCCCCACTCTCACTCCTCCTTGCCTTCTGCCTCTTCACGCACTCATCTCACCTCCTCGACGACATTCATCACATCGCGCGCGCATCCCTTCACCTCATACAACTCCACGACAAATACCGCAGCCCACTCCTCACCTTCTTCATCCTCCACCTCCTACAAAACACCGTCTGCATCTACTCGACCATCCAACATCTCTCTTCTTAACGACGCAAAAAAAAAAAAATTTAATTCACGTCTTTAAAATACGCGCGAACCGACGCACTCAACGCACGTCAACCCAACTTCTCGGATGTCCCTCTACGACTGGATCCGCCCCTCCGACCGAACGCACGCCTCCATCCCGTGGCTGGAGGTACGCGCCGTCCCAATCAGACTCTAAGCATCGCGGGGCACATCGGCCTCTCTCTCTCTCTCTCTCTCTCGTGTGTCGCCAAGCTCACACTCTTTATTACTTCGCTCTTCTACAGAGAACAATCATGTCCCTCGTCTGCTTCGTTCTCGGTGCCTTCTTCTGCACCTTCGTACGACTCTCTTCTCACCTCGAATCGTCACCTTTTTTTTGGGGATTTTTCACTCACGTCTTACTCTTCTTGCCCAATCTGAGAGCACCACGTTCATCATCAAGCCCAGGGTGTTCGCGAAATGCTACACATTGGGCAACCTCATGCTGATATTCAGGTAGGCTCTGCACGCTCCTCTCTTCGCTTCTTCTTTTTTTTTTTTTTTTTTTTTGCCCCAAATATTATTGATGAAACGCGAAAAATCACCTCGACACGTCCACGCGCCCTCAATCATGCTCGGCTTCACCACCTCTGTCGACTCCAAAGTCTCAACAGAGTCTACGCCTTCTCACTCAAAAATACAAACAACGCCCCTTGTTCAACGGCTGAAATAACACTCTGATCTCTCGATTCCGCGTCTGCGCGCGCACTACTACAGCATCTGCTTCCTCGTCAGCCCCGCCAAACAATACCGAAAACTGTTCGAAGCACGGACTCGATTCTTCGCTCTTGGCATCTACTTCCTGTCCGTCTTCGTCATTATGCTCGCTGCATCTTCGCGATCTTCCTTTCTCTGCCTTCTCTCCGTGCTCACTCAGCTCGGCGCATCTCTCTGGTACATGAGCACCTACATTCCCTTCGGGCGCAGTGTCCTCACGTCAACTCTCTCCCACATCTCCTCTGTCCTTGTCGAAGATTAGAAATATCTGTGTGTATACACACACACACAACATAATTGAGCATGATATGCGAACTTTTCTTTTGATCTCGCTCGACCACCACCGAGAGCAAGCCATCTCACTCTCAACTAAAGAAGAACGTTCATGTCGCGTACAGCTTGAATGCACGCATCACGGACAGTCTCTCAGCGGTCAGTCAGTCTCGGACGCCGTTTTTTTTTTGAATTTTTTTTTTCACTTCCAGTTGTTGTTCACAAAGATCACGACGTTCTGCTGCGCGCCAACTCGACTCGCTTCGATTATGACCGTTATTCCTTCTGTCGTCTACGTTCAGCAATGTCAGGAATCTCTTGGCTCGCTGAAGCCGATCTGCCTTTATTTTCTGCGTCCGGTTCCTTTTTTCCTCTTCCGACATCGCCGGCGTTTCTGCGAGAGATGACGATGCTCCCACCGACAAGCCTGCGTTGGGTTTGGCAGAAGTTGTCGACTGTGAGGCGGTCAGAGCTCTGTTCGGCGGCTGAACTTTCAATTCCAACAACGATGCTTCGATTTCTTCATTGAGTTTTTTTCCGACTTGGTCCAACTCGTCATATCGCAGTCTGAACAGTTCCTTGTTGCAATCGAACAGGCCTTTTAGGATCACCGTGCATGTTCGCTTGGCCGAGTAAAACTGCACTTCGTCGGAGGAGAGCAGAGCTCGGAGATCGAACCGATCTATCAATGTGCTGCTGCCTTGCGCATCGTTTCCGCCTTCGTTGGTGGTCCACTGAACGAGCATCGATTGCACAGGATCATCCTCCTGCTTCGGAGGACACCCTTCTTTTTTGCTTTCGTGGCCACCGTCGTCTTCTTCGGAACGAGTCGTCCCCGCCGCGCGGTGATACTCAATCAAGGGAATGGCCAGTCCTAAGAGGACAACGTGGTGCGCATCGATAAAGTGGTCATCCTGCGCGTTCGGCATAGAGTAAGTCACCGCGAGTCGTGTTGTTGCAGCACATGACAACATATGTCAAAAGCGCGTACTTTGGAATAGCGCTGCATAGTCATACTTTGCGCAGAGAAAGGGAGGCTCTGAACCGCAGCTGCCTATGGGACGTCTTTAATGG
This sequence comes from Eledona agricola, assembly GCA_964023215.1. Lineage (NCBI taxonomy): Eukaryota > Metazoa > Arthropoda > Insecta > Coleoptera > Tenebrionidae > Eledona > Eledona agricola. The sequence goes on along the minus strand of CAXIEJ010000025.1, from coordinate 62,326 downwards.
GCGCGTGCGACTGGAGGGGAAGAAACGCGTGGCGATACGCACCCAAGCATCGAGGAGAGAGAATTGTGTACCGAGAGAGTAAAAAATGGTCAAAAAAAAAAAAAGAAGAGGATATCTGGTACAAGAATCGTTGAGAGAGAGAGTTGGTCCAGCTTACGCGCGTCAGAACTGGGTTTTTGGTGACTGTTCTTCCGAAAAACACGCCGTTAAGTTAGGAATTTATTCTGAGATGTCATCAAGTTGCCGAGAAGCCGAGCAGAAGACAAATTGGCCAAAAGAGACCGATTTGAGATCTAAAATTGGCCGTTTGTTTTTTTTTTGCAGAACATGCACACTTCCAAGCACGGCCGAAGTTACTGTTTTTTTTTTTAAGAAGAGATGGACGGGGGTTGGCGGGGAGGTCTTCGATCGTATTGGAAATCCGAACTCTGTCCGATGCCAAGGCGAGACCCGTCTGGCGAGAGGCAGCACGTATGATGTGACAACGCGCATCTTTTTGTATATTTGGAGACTTTTTTTTTTAGTACAACCGATATTATTATATATATTACAATAATATGGACAGAGGTCGATGTGGGTTTGTATTCTTGAGAAATGTCGCGCGCGCGCGTCAATGAGAGAGAGAGAAATTTCAGGCGTGGGTCACGACCATGCGCGACACGCATCCACGCAGCCTTCCTTCTGGTTCTTTTTCTTTTTCTACGCACATAGCTTTCACTTCTTGAGAAGCGCGTATAACTCCATTTTTTTTCGAGCTGGATCACGCAGAAATCACGGGAGCGCACCCATGTGTGGTGGCGATGACGCTCTAGAGAGGGAGGGTGCCGCTACACACTCTCTCCACTTGAATATTTTTTTTGTTTTTTTTTTTTTCATCTGCGTTTTCTGCAGTCTCATCTGCAAGGACGCGCCCGCACAACAGTCGTCTTAGCACTCGGGCATCTGCTGGACCTTCGAACCGGTAAATGCTCAGCACGATTTCCCGAAAAGAGCGCGCCCCGTGATATTGCGACAATATATACTATATCGAAAAGTGTCTGCCATATCCATGTGTAGTAGGCGTTGTCCGTCATCAGCCTATACGTCAGAGCTCTATGTTTGCCAGGGAAAGTATTGCGAACATTCAGTCGTATCTGGGTCGAAAACACCAGAAAATCAAGACTGCTTGTGATGCAGCTTTGGGTACGCACGCAACGGCTATGTTCCGTACAATCTCTCTCAATGTCACAATATCAATAGCATAAGCGAGACTTTTTCCGGCATCCTTGGTCACCGTTGACCATTTTATCGCATGTTCTCTCCGAATCGAAAAGAGACCGTTAATGAAAATTCTCTGGATCGCGAGGAGAAGAGGCCGTTTGTTGATCCGCTCAAGTTAAGGTACAATCGCGAGAAAAAAAACGTGTCAGTATTTTTTTCTCTAACTCGATGAAAGTGTCAATATTCAGCTCAACGAGCCCTCTTATTCGAATGTTCTGCTATCGGAATGGCTCTCTCTGTCCAACACCATCCTCGAACCGTTCCTATTGGCATGCGAAACTACGAACTCGCAACTCGTCGAAATCTCCATTGAATGCATCACCAAATTCATCGCTGAAAATTTCGTACAAGGTTCAACCATGTCAAAGTCTATCGTAGAGCGCACGAGGAGGTGCCTGGGTAATTTGAAAACTGACGTAATTTGCTCAAACTTGCTGCTGATGTACGACAAGCTGGTGGCGAACGAACTCTGTGACGTGCATAGCAACTTACTCATATTGATTATTCGATTGTCGTACATTATTGTTTTGACAGCGTCTGAACCCAGCGTTATGAAATTCACAAAAGACACGCTTCACTCGATCGTAGGCACTTTGTTCAAGAGAATCGGAACCTCGAGTAGCGTTAGTCCAGCAGCAATTTCCCCTTCATCACATGCTCCAACTCCTTCTGTTGTTAATACTAACAATAATAATAACGATGGCCTGGACAAATTACTGAGAACGTCGTCCGATACTTTTGTAGACTTGAGCACGCCATCTCTTGGTTCACCTCCCCCCCGACGGGCCGAGCCATCGGCGAACCATTCGGATGCCAGTGTGCACGATATCAGCTCATCTGCGCCCAACCCGAGTGGTCATTCGTCCAAGCAGCTAGAAGACACCCCAGAATCGGATCTGAAGGCCGACGACGTCGTCTCATCCGACCAACTTCCATACCTCAACCTTCAAAACTCTCAACTGGACACGATTCTTTTCCGACCTTCGACGCCTCGAAACAAGAACGAAACGCCCGAGAGTGTTGCCTTCAAAGATTGCTACCACGTCATCTACTCCATCTGCCATCTTGGCACAAAGGCGCTCAACAGCCATTCCAGCACTTACAACTTTGAAGTATGCTCTCGCGTTCTTTCTCTTGAATTAACCAATTTTATCTTCGACGAGTTTTTACCTCATCTGAAGAACCACACTCGCTTCATTCATTTGTGCATCAAGAAGTTCTTGATCAAGTGCCTCCTGGTCAACGCGACCTGCCCCATCTACGCCGTTTTCAAGCTGGTCATACCTCTTTGCACGCAGATTATCAAAGAATTCCGCACTTATTTGAAAACTGAAATTGAAATTATTTTGAGTCAAATTTACATTCCCATACTGGAATCCAAAACACCGTCTGTTCAACACCGAATCCTGATATTGCAAAGCGTATATGGCCTATTTAGAATCCCGCAATGCCTGGTCGACATCTTCATTAACTACGACTGCGAGGTTGCTTCGGAGAATCTGTTCGAACAACTAATAAAATTTTGCTTGGTTCATGTCCAAGCCGTGCCATTGACGGAATCAGACGCCTTGGGGCAGGAACATCCTCTTTTGAGGCAAATTGCCTTGAAGGCCATTGCTTCAGCCAACAAGTCCCTCGAAGTGTGGTGCAAGTCGCTTCACGTTCCGCTCGGATCGAATCAAGTATCACTCGCACCAGCACATCGTCCCGCGAGCGGCGATGACATCCGTCCTCCCGATGCTGATGATCGCATTGATAGTAGTAACAATTGTTATTTCCGAAAGCAAAAAAAGTTCAAGCAGCTATTCCAAAAAGGCAAGACGCTCTTCTCAGAATCTCCCAAGCAAGGCATGGATTATTTCCTCGACGCTAATTTGTGTCCAAAATCTCCAGGAGCCATCGCTGATTTCCTTCTCTCCGCACCTGGACTGGACCGCAAATCGATTGGACAGTTTCTGGCACAGGTTTCATCAGCTGAGATTCTCACTCAATACACCAAGGTGATGCATTTCAAGGCGCTCGACCTTGATGTGGCCCTACGCAAGTACTTCAGCTATTTCCGACTGCCTGGAGAAAGTCAACAGATTTCGCGCATCGTCGAAGCGTTTTCTGCTGTTTATTTCGAACAGAATCATCCGGCGACATCCTACGTGCATCCTGACACCGTGTATTTCCTCTCCATGGCGATTATCATGCTGTCGACGTCCCTGCACAACCCGGCTGTCCCGACGGACGAGAAGTTCACCAAGGAGTCGTGGAAGTTGCTGATGGCCGGACAAAACGCCAACAAAGACTTCGACTCTGACATGTTGGACGCCATTTTTGACCGCATCGTTCAAAATGGATTCAAGGTGGGCACCGCTTCTCGTCACTCGTCCGACCATTTGCCAGCCAATCGACAGCGCACCACCGTCTTTGTCAACGAGCTCAACCTGATGTACGAAAGGGCGATTGAAGCACTCGAAGGAGGATCTTCTCCGAGCGCGCCCGAATCGCCATCACCAAGATCGCATCCGCAGCAGGTTGGCCGCGATGAGGAGGCGTGTTCTTATTACTACCAGCCGTCGACGCTGTTCACGAGTGCCGTTGGACCGTCCTATGCGTGCGATGCCTTCTCCATTTGTTTCTTCCACTTTCACGCCGCTTACCACATCATTCTCGAAAGCACCGCCGATCCGAAGTTGATCGACTGCTGTCTGAGTGGCATTTCGAACGCCGTTCGCATCGCGTGCGTGTTCGAGTTGAAAGTCGAACGAGAGACGCTCTTTCAAACATTGGGCGAATACGCGTCTCTGGACACGGTCAAGGAGTTGACGATGAAAAACGTCGAGTGCATCCGGTGGCTAATCGGCATGGCACAGGAAGAAGATCGTTTGCACCACGCTTGGAAGCAGGTGTTGAAATGTTCGAGTTTCTTGGAACAACTTCATGCTATCAATCCCTCGAAGCTCGATCTTGGCGAATCATCGTCAGTCTCAGATGACGCCGCGTACATCAATTTGTCTCCGATTATTCAAAAGTTATTGTTGACTGTGAAATTGGAATCGCGCGCCGCCAACAACGATGCTTCTCCAACTTTGAGTCGCTTGCTGCATCAAATTCACACCATCTCATCGGATCGTATTTACACCAACAGCGCGTTGCTATCTGATCAGTCTTTCATCGAGTTCGTCGAATGTCTGTGCGAAGTTTCCAGAGAAGAACTTTTCTTGCCGAAACCGCAAGTTTTTTCCCTTCAAAAGTTGGTCGAAGTCTTGGACTTCAACATGAAACGCGGCCGCAGTGCCTGGGTCGAACTGTGGAAGTCTCTGTCCAGTCACTTCATCGAAGCCGGCACACATCATTCCCGCAACGTCGCCTTGGTCGCCGTCGATTCGCTTCGCCAAGTCGTTTCGAAGCTGCTGGATCGCCACCAACAGCTGCCGGACATTTTCGACTTTCAGCTGGACTTGCTCACGCTGTTCGAGCTGATGTACCAGAACAAGAACGCGTTCGTGACCGACTACTTGCTCTGCTGCATCGTCAAGATCACGACGGTCTATCATCGATCTATCGGCGCAGGATGGCGACCCCTTTTTAACGTCTTAGGCAAGGCCTCTCGAGACCAACAGTGCATGGTCGAGTTGGCGCTGAATCAGCTGGAAGTCATCAAGGATGAGTATCTGGATTCCGTGATCCAGAGCGGCGCTTTCACCTACTACATTGAATGCATTTCTCAATTCACGCACAAAACAGTCGAAGCTGACAAGATCATCTATCGCGCCCTTCACCTCCTGACATGCTGCGCTTCCAAACTCGCCACCGGGAGCGTGTCTTGGCCCTCCTCTGCGTCCCAAGATGATAAATCGGCGCGCACAGACGATCAGGCGTGGAGAAGTGCCAGTTCGATCTTCACTCTCGACTCAGCGCACTCGGATCCGTGGTTTGCGACCGTTCGGGGCATTTTGCTCGCTTTGGACCACTCCATTGCCAATGTTCGTTCCAGAGGCGTCTCTGAGCTGTTCGACATCCTGACCACCTATGGGCATCTCTTCGACGAGTCACTCTGGCGCGCCTTCTTCGACGAGATTTTCTTTCCGTTTCTAAAACAAATTCTCGAATCGTCTGCGCTGTCGGCGCTGATTCTGATCGGATCCGATTGGCTCGTCACCACCTACCTCAAATTCTTCCACTCGATCATCCTTCTCTTCACGCATTACTTTCCCCGTCTTTCCTTCCTCCTGTCTCCAATCCTTCAGCTTCTGGTCGAAATCGCCCTCCAAAACGACGAAAAATTGCCCGGCTTGGCCACCACGTGCTTGGAAATTCTGTTTCAGTTGAACACCAAGAACCTCGACGAGGCCATGTGGGTCTCGGTCGTCGAGGCTGTCGTCACTATCTTAAAAGGCACGCTCTTCTCTGGATTCGGAGACGTTCACGCAACTGACGATCCCGACTGCTCGGCAGCATCCGGCAGCTCAGACGGTCAGCGCTCGGAGGAATCTCCACTTCTTGACCGAACTGCACCCATCTCTCAAGAGGCGTTTCCTCCATCCGTTCCAAACTCTCGAGTATCTGAAGATGTTCGCATCTCGTCTGACACTCATCCAAACACAAAAACACGTATGTGTACGTTTATTTTTATATTATATATGATATTATTATTTTTTCTGACCGATCGTGCGTTTTTCGGCTGTCATCTCTCTCTCTCTCTCCCGTAGCATCCAAATCCGGTCAGAGCCGAGGAAAGCTGGTCCTCCGCAGGGCGCTGACTCACAACCTTGCGCTGAAGATTGTCAAGGAACATGTGGTCGACGATGGTTCGTCGCCGAACCAATCGTTGTTGCGTCTGCCGGACTCGTTGGTGATCAAGTTGCTCGACACCTACCTGCTGAGTTTCTTGCACGCCTTCCACACCCTCAGAAACCCTTTCTGCGAGGAACGCATGGACTCTGACTTGTACACGTTGATTTTGAATCAAGAAACGGTCTCTTTGAAAATCTACGCAGACATGACGTTTGCACTCTATGAGTGTCGTTCTCGCGACTCGCCTTCGAATGGTCTCCCGGCTACTGCTGCCGATACTGCTTTCTATCGTCCGGTGCCCGATTTGGACATGGTCACCGCTGCAAATTCCGACGACCAGCGCGCCGATTTGGCTTTCGCCATGTCTCGACTCTTTGATTTTTTCAACATTCTGAGACACTGTCATTTGCTCCTCTGTCGACAATCGAATCTCTCGTTGACATATCGAAAAACGCTGCACGAGACAAACGAGTTTTTTGTGATTTGGGCACTGCATCGGTTGAATTCAATCGACGACGCACACTTTCTCAAATTCTTGCCTTATGTCTATCCGTCGGTCATATTGTTGTCTCAAAGCGACCAGCCCAACGTCCAGCGAGTTGTCTTGATGCTTTTGATGCGAGTCGGAACCTTGGGGTTACATATCGATGCATCCGTGCTACAAACGTATCTTGAACAACAGCAGCAAGACTCACGTCTGGATTCCGAACAAGTGTCGTTCTACCAAGCTCAATCAAAGTCCGGCAAGCCGAAACATGCGCGTGGCAAGAGTTCTCGCCAGTCGCGGCACGGCCACCGTTCGAAGCGTTATTCGGCTTCCAATGTCGTCTCTCCTGACTCCGGCGGTGGCACTAGTGGAGCAGGCGAAGCGCCAGTCGCAGAAGGCGATTCTCGGCCGGAACGCGTCCGAAAACAACAACAACAACATCACTCTGATTACGATGGTGATGATTCCGATCACCATCGTATTCATCTTCCTCAAGTGGCCGCCGAATCGGATCTGTTGCCGGATCAGCCTACCTCGTCCGCCCAGGGTGTGGAAACCTACGACGACTCGTGGGATAACCCAGGTCCGTCTGATTCTTTGAACCAGGTCGCTGACGAGAACACCATCAAAGCCGCCGTCTATTAGAGCTGTTCAAGACAAGGTTTTTTTTTTCTCGCTCGTTTCCCCAGCAAACTATTATGGGACAAGAGAGGCGTTTTCTCTATATAACAGCTCTCAAAAGAAAAAAGGCTGTGTTTCCGCGATTTGGCGCGCTCCATTGGTGTTTTCTCGATCAGCTGGCGCGTCGCGCGCATCCAGCACGCTCTCTCGAACCACCGTGGCAATTGCAGCAACGAGAAGAGAGAGTACTTGGACTTTTTTGAAGGCACATGTTTTTTTTTGAACAGCAGAAAAAAAGGTGCGCTCTTTTGTGTTTTGATAGGTGAAAATAAAAACGGTCAAATTTGGTGCCCTTTTCTGATGCGCACGCATTCGTCCAAGCTGCGCAAGAGCGTGTCATCGTCCGCTATGTTCTCTGGACCCGTATATCTGTTGAGGGCAAAAAAACTGTCTTGGAAAAGAGATGGTTGTTTTTTTTTTTTTGACACACTCAGTTATTGGAGAAAGGCTCGCCGATTGAGAGAGAGAGAGAGCGCGCCTTCCGCTGTTTCACTGACTACTGCGCTACCGAGATTCATTTCCATGAATTCGCCTGTGCTGCTGTGAGGTGCGCGAGTCTCGCTTATTCTCCTTTTTTATCAGGCGCGTCCGACACAAAAAAAAAAAACCTTGGCATGTCGTTTTTTTTGTACCGAGAATGCGTCACTTTTGAGAGTTGTTGATCGTCCCGTCAATTCAGCCAAGTCGTGCAGATGCGGTTGACAAGAAAAAACAGAATTTGAGCGAGAGGCTCTAACTGCTTTTTGCGCAGTAGAGCCACAAATATCTCTCCGAGTTCGACAAGAAAGCGTTTGAATTGCGCGAAACAAACGGATTGATCTATGAAGATGAGGAGAGGATTTGGCTGCTGCGCTTGACCGTGCGAGAGACAGGAAATGTGTGTCCGAAAAAAAAAAAAAAAAACAGTTCAGAAATGATTGGTTTTCAAAAAATATCTTGTACAACTCTCTGTCCCAGTTTTTTTTTTTGCACTGATTTGTGACTGTTTTGCGAGTTTTTCGTGTCGTGGGGGCATATTTAGGCGGTCGTTGCGACTGCCCAATACAACCTCTTCCGCACAGACGCCACCATGTGCGTTCTTCAATTGGGCGCGTCCATGCCAAAACCACCCGGATCTCTCTTCGTGTAACAACACAAAACGCGCGCAGTTGTACCGACGATTTTTTTTTTTTTTTTCAGGTCGACATTTTCGACGCTCTTATCTGGTCTGTCGTCGAACCCTTACTTCGGAGCAGGGTTTGGGCTGTTGGGAGTGGGGACTGGTTTGGCGGTCGCTCGTCGAGGTGCCCTACTGGGCACACAATATTTGAAAAAACGTTTTTTGATTTCCGTCGAGATTCCTCATACTGATCCGTCCTACTATTGGTTTTTGAATTGGATGGGGCACCGTATTAAGACGACCCAGCAGCTGAGCTTGCAGACCAGCTTCATACGCAGAGACAATGGCGCTACTGAAACCAAATTCGATTTTTTTCCCAGTGTCGGAAATCATTTTTTCAAGTATCGCAAGACGTGGATTCAAGTCGAGCGCGCTAGAGACAGGCAGGTTGGGTCTGCGGCAGGTGGTGGGACGATGTGGGAGTCGGTCAGTGTGAAAATGGTAGGTCGAGATAAAAAGGCACTTTGCGATTTGCTCAATGAAGCCAAAGAATTCGCATTGCGATCTGAAGAAGGAAAAACGATCATTTTTACTAGTTTTGGTCCCGAATGGCGTCCATTTGGGTTTCCGAGGCGCCGGAGACCAATTAAGAGCGTCGTGTTGCCATCTGGTGTCGCAGATGTACTTTTGAACGATGTTAAGGAATTTTTGAATAACCCTCAGTGGTATGTCCGTAGAGGCATTCCTTATCGTCGCGGTTATTTGCTCTATGGACCTCCTGGATGTGGCAAATCCAGCTTTATCCAGGCATTGGCTGGAGAATTGCAACTGAATATTTGTCTTCTGAATCTTTCTGAACGGGGCCTAACCAACGACAGACTCAATCACCTTCTAACCGTAGCCCCGGAAAGATCCATGGTTCTCCTCGAAGATGGTATGTCTGTGTCTGTCTTTCATTTTTCTCTCTTTTCTCAGAAAAGATCTCGAACTTTTTTTTTGTCCGTTTTCGCACACACAAACAAAAAAATCAACTGAGTGGCGTTCTGTCTTTGAGGGTGGATGTGGCGCGCGTCTTTGTTCTCCGCCTGACCTTTACGCCTTTGTGCTGTCTTCTTCCCAGTCGATGCTGCCTTTCATTCTCGAGAGTCTAGAGCCGAGTCTGGGAACATGATTTCTTTCTCCGGACTTTTGAATGCCTTGGATGGCATTGTGGCCGCGGAAGGTCGCATCTTGTTTATGACGACCAACCATCCTGAAGTACGCGTTGTTGTTGTTGACCGCGTGCGCGCATTTCTCTTTGCTTTTTTTTTTTTTTTAAATACTCATTTTTTTTTTACTCATTTTTTTTTTTACGAAGAAATTGGATCCGGCGCTCGTCAGACCTGGGAGAGTCGACGTTCAAGTCGGGTTGTCCCAAGCGCAGACAGAGCAAATCGAGGCGATGTTTCAGAATTTTTATCCTGAGGCGACTGAAACACAGATCAAGCGTTTTGGGTCTTTGGTGCCCAGCAATCGCCTGAGCATGGCGCAACTGCAAGGTTTCCTCTTGATGCACAAAAACGTGCCGTGCGAGGCGCTGGAGAAGATAGCCGAATTTTTGATGACCGCAAACAAAAAAGTCGCACACGACTGATATTATTTTTTTATATATTTGACCTTTTGATGTTTTTATTTAAAAAACATATTCTTTGTTGGCTTTTTTTTTTTCGGTTGAGCGCGGCGCGTCTGTGTGGTGATGATCTAGAGATCTCTAGCAGATGATGAGGGTGAACACGTCATTGTAAACAAAATAAGACTCGCCATCTGGCAACAGATGAAAGACTTGCGAGAAGTAATGAGGGGGGTCGTCGTCGGTTCTCAGTTGTCCTGCTACAAGCACGATGACGGCGTTGTTCGGTGCCGGTTGACAGACGATCGAGTAGGGAACGTGTTCGATTCTTCGAAATTTGAGATCCTTGAAGAGCGAAAAAAAATAAATAAATAAATAAATTTTAAATCTGTTAAGGTCTCTTCTATGTAGGAGAGATAGACGTATATATATATGTATTTTGGTCGTCGATCGTCGTTTTTTTTTCGCAGTCTCTCTCGTCGTCCAAGGGTGCATATATGGCTTCGCACGTACTGCTAGTTTTTCGCCTATGGCTCTGGAGCCTTGAAAAGGTTGTCCGCTGAAGGTGAGCATTGAGACATCTCGCTGCGTGCGCGCGTTCCGAGGTGTTCATCGAGAAAAGAGTGAGCGGGATGCGGAGCGAGATGGAGGGGGAATGCGTGTTAGAGAGCGAGAAGATGCGCTGAGGAGAACGCGCGCAGGTTTGACAAGTTCGATCTTGAAATTCTTTTTTTTTTCGAAAGCTCCGCGATGCGCGGCGTACATAGAGGCGGGTCAAGTTGACTCTGGATTCTACCGACTTGTCAAACTCGGCGTAGTAGTGGCTGACGAAGGCCTGTCCGATGTTTTCCACCAATCGCTCATCATTTGAAAAGTAAAACAATTTTGGCTGAATGGCGTCGACCGCCAACTTTTTATATAAAAAAATAATTTGAAGCGAGCGCGAACGCAGCGCATTGTTTTGCAAGGACGTCTTCCACGGGGAATGCGCGCGTGCGATTCGAGAGCTGGAAGAGATCGTCGGCCAGCACCCCCCCCCTCTTTCCTTCGCGGGCGCCCGGGAAGAGACAACTTCAAAGGATGATGTCCCCCGGGCAGAAAGAGAGAATCTAAACTGTCATTTTTTTGAGCAGCATGTGTGTGTGTGTGTGTGTGTGTGCGACGCGTACAGATGGATATGCGCGCGTCCACTGGAAGTTTCGCTACAGAGAGAACCACACACTTTTTTTTTTTTTTTTTTCTGGGGAGAGAGAGATCAGATATTGTATGTGTGTGTGTGTGTGTGTTGTGTGTGGAACGTGCTTGCAAAAAAAAATAAAGTCGGTCCAGACTGGCCTTCGCTGCGTGCCAGGCGCCGCCCGCTCGGCGACAAGAAAAGAAGATGGTTCGTCGACAACGGATCACGTGATCACCGTGCCCAATGCAGAAACGTGCAGGCACGCGCGCGCGCCAACCAAAGACGTCGTAAAGGACTTTTCGGCTTTACAGCCAAACGCGCGCGCGCGCGCACGCATGCGTATTCGAGGGTCGTGCGGCACGATCCAGCTCTGGGCGCGTGACACGCCGAGCAGAGCGTTAATCCAGTGCTTTTCTGCCTGACACGTGTCAAACACACACATAGTGCCGCCCTCTCTCTTATTAATCCGTTATTTTTATTTTTTTTTGTGTACGCGTACCACAGAATTCCGTCGACGCACCTGTCAACGCCTACGGCAACCTCTTCGACGTGGCCATGATGGACCTTTTTGACGCGAACTGGGGCTCCAAATCTGGAGGTTCGGCCTGCTGCGCGTTGCTTGACCGCCTGTCCGACGTGATTCAATCGCTGCTGTCGACAACGAAGGGAGATATCGACCAACTGAACTCACAAGGTCGGACACCACTATGCGTGTCAGTATCATTCAACGCGTCTGACGTCATTCGATCGTTTCTCGACAACGGCGCGAACTTGAACTTCGTCGATGGAGAAGGCAACAATTTGTTTCACTTTGCCACTTACAATCGTCGACAAGATGTCCATGCACTGTTGTGGAGCCGCACTTCAGAGCCAGAGAAGATGGTCCTGCGCGCCAACAACAACGGCATGACACCGATCCAAACAGCCTGCATTCTGTCTAACGTCTCGTTCGTCAAGCTACTGGTGGAAAAACTTCCCCCGCGCGACCTGTCAACGCACGTCGACTCCAAACAACGGAACCTGCACCACTACGTGGCACTGGGTGAAAGCGGTGACCGCACCGGTGTGCGGGAAATCACCGAACTGCTTCTTCAAGCAGGCGTCGATTTTCTTCAAGAAAACATACACGGCAACACACCGTCTTGCTACACATACTCGAACGTGTGTACGAATATGAAGTCGGCGAGGCGGATCAGTTGGGTGACGTCGTCATGCGACTCAGCGGATGTCGGCAGTATCCGACGTTCCCCGATGACGAACTCGGTCATGCAGCAGCAAGCGAGTGGCAACTTGCTGCAGCAGGCGTTGTCCCAAAAAGAACACCTCCATTCCATTCCAGAACAGATCAAAACGTCGTCTGTCGAGGCGCTCTTGGCGTCGGACGAACGCGGTCGCTCGCTGCTCTCTCAAATGACCATCACCCTATCATCTGCAAGGCGCGCGTCGAACGCAGAAGACGATTTCGACCGGATCAACACGGCCGCGTGGCAAGCACTCCAAGCGCGATGTCGCAGCGACGATCGTGTCCGATTTCCTCCATTCGACAGAGATCAATCCTCTCCGTTGCTGTTGGCGGCAGAAATCGACAATCTGATCTCTCTGTCGCATATGTGCTCGATATTCGCCGATCCGGAGTCAATTCGGGACGCGCGCGGCCGGAACGCGGTCGGCGTCGCCGCCATCGCGGGATCCGCAAAGTGCCTTCGATACCTCGCGGATTCTGGCTGGCGATTCGACCACGTCGACGCACAAGGCCAAAAGACTTGGTTCTGGCTCTTGAAGGACGAGCGGTGGGAACTGCTCGCCGAACTCATCTCTCACAACGCGCTCTCTCTGGACGACAAGTGCAGCGTCGGCAAAACGCTTCTGGACTACGCGAGCAACCATGAGACGCCAGTATGTTTGAAGCGGTCGGTCGAAGAGGCGCGCTCGAAGCGAGCTTCACGGCGCAGCGAGTCTTCTCTGATCAGTAGTCGGAGCGCGACCTTTCTAGCGCGTCACGAGCAGAACGAAGGATTCAACGCAGCGGACAACTGCCAAGGTGATCATCATCAGACGAGACTCAGACGGCGCAGCGTGTTGATTCCTTTTCAGAGACAATCATCTTGTGCCCAGACCGTGGTTCCAACGACCGATCCGAACTCGAGCCATTCCTCAGAGCAGCGACGAGACGACCGTGCGTGTGTGATGTGGTTCGAAATTATTATTATTATTATTTTTTTTTCTTCTAACCTTCTCTCCAACTCTCATCATCGAGCTGACACTCTTTGCTTTCCCCTGGTCGCGCGAAGCTCTTCCTTCAGATGCTCTTCAATTCCCGTCGTGGTCGGATTTTGCCGATGTCTCCTCCGAGACGGATGCGGCCAGCCCACCCAATGACGACCTGTCTTGGACCAGCGACGCGGGATCGAATTCTCCTTCGATCACTCCTCCTCAGCGCGATTCGATCACCGTGCCCGACAGTAGCGGTTCCACCCAAAATGCCTTTCTTGTATTTGAAAGCAGCGATGATCGGCCGTCGAATGCCGACAATTTGGCATTTAGCTTGTCGCCGATGCCTCCCGTGCGCTCGTTCGCAGAAGCAGCGTTCAGAACGTCGGACTTTGGTTCCTTGTCACCTCGCCGATCGACCTGTTCTCGCAGCACGGCGGCGCTCTTCTCGTTGGCCGCCGCCGACACGAACGATCGCCAAGTTTCGGAGGAGGATGCACCAACTCTCTCGGATCGGCAACAATGCAGGGCGGACTATCGGACTTTCGACGAATCTGAATGGCCGCGCGACATTGGAGGCGATTTGTCATCTTTTGGCAGCGGCGAGGAAGGAGCGCGTCTTTCTCCGCCCAAGCACGCTCCTCGGTCTGAGGCCGACTACTGGGACCAACCTGACGAGTCGGCCGATAGCGGAGAATCGCCTTCCGACGGGCAAGAAGAAGAATACTCGTTCGAGCACGCTGTTCTTGGTGGTCCGAAGGACGACGATTGGGTTCAATCCAAAGAGTTGTTGGTCGACGAGGTTGCGCACCGCCACGTCGATTTTCTTCCTTTTTTGCCGACGGAGGACCGTCTCTTGAAGACTCGCATCACCAGAGCTGAAGACAACGCGGCTGGCAGTAGTAGTCGTCACACGGTGACTCGGATTGACAACACGAATCAGAGCGCCGACCGTCTGGCGAACTGGACGATCCAAACAGGCGGCGTCACTTCGTATCACCTCGGTGAGCATGTCGAGGTGAGCGTCGACGCTTCGACTGGCAGATGCGGCGCCGAGGAAGACAACCTCGTACGCGAGCACCGTCCTGACGATCGTGCCCCTGTAGCAGTTGAGCATCCGGTAAGTCTCGCTGACGACGCTGTGCATGAGCACGGCGTTGATAAGATGGTTGACGGTGCCACGAGTCGTGCAACTTTCCGTTCTGACTTTGACGACGCTTCGAACAAGCGCCACGAAGGTCACGCTTCTATGGATGATGGTGATGATGATCGTTTTCGCATGGTCGAACGAGCTATTGATGACGTTTTAGATGAGAATGATGATGATCATGCTTCTACGGATGAGAGTTGCTTTGGCACTGCCGAGCAGGTCATTATTGGTGATGCCAATGAGAATCGCACCGACGCTGACGCCACCATAGAGCAGCTCCATCTAGGTGCTGACGCGGACGAAGCAACTTTTCAGAGCACTTCTGAGCTGGACGAGAAGAAGACAAAGACTCAGGTGAATCATCTCACGGAAGATTTGACGAATCTGGCTTGCGCGTTTTCTTCTTCTCCTGCTGCTGAATCTTCGCATTCTCCCGGATTCGAACTGCTTGTCAACCGCTCAACTCTGCTGACGTGCTCGGCCGGTTTGCCCCCCAATTATTTGAAAAAGTCGGCGACGCGTCTTTTTCAAAGCAGTTTCGCGACGATCCCTCGATTCGGGCCGGATTTACACGTCAACTGGTCTCAGCCACCGCCACATGCACCAGCTGCTCGCTTCCAGGTTCTGGGTTCTTTCTCTCGGGTGAAGGACTTCAAAGCGCCGGCCAAACTGCTTCAAAAGCGCATTTCCGGGATGCAGTCTGAGTTGATGCTGCTTCAACTCGGTCGGAACTCCGACACGGATCGGCCTATCTTGAGCACTGTATCAGACCAAGATGTCGTCGATTCCCTGTTGCGTTCACGGCAAATGCGTTGCTCTGGAAGCTCGAGCACTTCGTTTTCTCCGACAAGAAACAAGCTCGACCTCCTGCTTCGTCTGTCCGTCAAGGTGGCCATCTTCTCTCTTCTGTTGTTATTCCTCCTGAACTTTCCAAAAGGCAGAGTGCGTAAGCTGTCTTGAGGTCGACGCGTGGCCGTCTTTTTCTGGCAAGAGAAGATTCCTCGTCCATATAAGGTTGCGCGTGTGCGCGGTGGAATTGTGTTGTCGTTTTCGAGAGTTGTGAGTGCACGCGATGCTTGGCACCCAGCTCTGAGAGAGAGAGAGAGATTTTCGCAGGCTCTGACACGGTATACGCGCCGAGTGGAGGAGACGCGTTAATTGACCGAGGTCGCGGCACTTTGGTGGCGAATGCGGGCTGCCGCCAAAGTACGCCCATTCGATACGGTCAGCGAATCGTTCAGTGATGAGGCATATACATCGGCGTGCCCCTCCTCTTATCACATGCTCTGTGCCACAGCAGTGTGGTTGAATTTAATTTCAATTGTACGCGCACGTTAAATATAGAAAGAATCTGCACAAAGAGATTTTTTTTTTTGACGGTTTTACAAGTTTTACAAAAATTTAACA
Source organism: Eledona agricola (assembly GCA_964023215.1). Lineage (NCBI taxonomy): Eukaryota > Metazoa > Arthropoda > Insecta > Coleoptera > Tenebrionidae > Eledona > Eledona agricola. Next base: position 46,460 of record CAXIEJ010000025.1, on the reverse strand, counting down.
GTCTCTCTCTATGCACGTCTGGCTTCTCTTACTTTCGAGCGGCTCCATCAATCACGCTAAGAACTTGCCGATCAAGGCGGTTATCGCATAAAGCATCCACGTCCTGTTCCCGACGTTAAGGGGGGTGGGCAGTGAAATCAAGCTTCTTTTTTTCCCCTGTCATAACCGTTTATTTCCAGACATGTGCAGTCTGGCCAGCTTTAGCCGGGTAGTCGTCAGAGCATTTGCACGTATTCTAAAATCCATTTGAGAAACCGTGCAGCGTTACGCGCACTCGTCCGCAACCCGGGCACGGTGATGCATGCTTATTTTTGGTGGAGACAGGTACGACACAAAGTGCATACACAATTTTCTGTGCACAATTGCGAAAGATTTACTTTTCTACAGAACACTTGAGCAAAAGCTGGTCCGGCGCACATCGATCACTCCTCTATTCCGTGAAGCGCACGTCCGGATGACTCGCACGGCATGGACCGATCCAAGCAGAGCGGCTGGAATCAACCCTTCTTCTTTATGTATCAATCATCTGGCTCTTCTCTCTCTGTTTTAAATTTCCTATTCGTTTGCATTTTGTTCGCCGCGAGCGCATTGTACGCTTAGCCGTTATCTAACAGTCCTTCGGGTTGACTCCATTTCTCATACTTTGTGCCTAAAGAGAATTTACAGCTTCTTCGAATTGGCTTCGTCTTCATTGTCAATTCTGGGAATTGGCGCACTTCCGGCCAGAGAATAGAGTAGTGCACGTTGAAGGTATCTGTTTTGGGGTCCAGCCCGAGCCACAATAGAGGGAGACTACTCTAGCCGATAGCCTCTCGCGAGGATGTACACAAAGGTAGAGCCAATGCCTGGCTTTTTTATGGTTCAAGCTGCGATGGTACGTTTAATCTCTCTCGTTCTCGCGAACATTTGCCGCGTTGTGTACTGCATATATGTCGCATCGCATTCGCCCTTCCTTTGTTCGGCTGTTTTCTTCAAAGGTGCAGGCATGCTTTTTGGGCGAGCGACTCGCTCCGTTTCCGCACCCTGCTGACCTCTCTGTCTTGCGCGCGCATCCCTTTTCTTTTTCTTTTCTTTTTCAGAACTGTCACACGAATTTGACTTGTTGCACGGCCCACTTGTTTCGACTGACCTCGAAGGCGGTCGGCATGGATCCCACCCCGAATATCGTCCACATCAAAAAAAAGGAGATCTGCATTGGCCGAGACCAGAATTCGGTGGACGTGTAAGTTGTGTGGTTGCGTGCGCGCGCGGTACAGCAAGTTGATTTTTTTTTTTTTTTTTTTGAAATTCGAGGCGAAATTCTTTCTCGCTCTGCCCCGTCCACCACACTCTACATCTGCGTGTGCTAACATAGTTTTTTTTTCTTGTTCGATCGGTGGTGAACTATGCGCACCCGCTAGCTATTTAAACTCGGCCTACATCCCGCACGTGGTTTCTCGGGTGCATGCGTACATTTCAAGGTCATTTGGGAAGTGGAGAATTCGCGACAATCGGAGTTCGAACGGCGTTTTCGTGAACTGTCGGAAGATAGTTGACCAGGCGCAGTTGAACGATGGCGATTTGCTGGTTTTTGGAAGCATTCGAAAGTACTGTACCGATCGAAGTTTTCAGCAAGATCGCGGCGAGTATCGATACGTGTTTCGCATCAACTACTTGGACCCTGAGAATGGGTGTGATCGCAGTCAATCCGACGGTCCGATGCGATATTTGGCCGACAACGGCGGAGGTCGGCCAAAGCGACCGAGAGTGACCCTCGACGCGTCACTTTACCATCTCGACGTGAATCCCTGCATAAATCATCGATGCAAAAGGGCGAATCGGCGCGGTCATTGTTTCGTGCCGGTTGCGAATGCGACGTCCATGATGCTGGTGTTGAATGCTGCCGGAGAGGGCGGCACGCTCGAGCGCGCTCGCTTACCGTACGCGTCGTCTTCGCGCGATGCCGCGGTGAGCATGCACATACTGATGGAAGGAGAGTCGTCGCCGGATGCGTTGCGGAGCCCCGCGCTCGGCATCGAGTCGGCGACGTGCTTTATCTGCCTGAAGGTGGCGGTCAACCGCGTGATGCTGCCATGCATGCACTCGTTTTGCAGCAGTTGCCTGGGATTTTGGCTGCAGCAGTCTCGGCGGCGCCAGTCATGCGACGGTTCGAGCGGCAATTGCGACGGTTCGACCGCGTCGGTTCGCGAACATTTATCGGACGTTGCACTGGAACGAGATGTGCTACGTCTCGAATTGCCCCCTTGCTTGATGTCTCGTGTCGACCGCGTCGTCAATTTGCAGCTTGGCAGTCCGTGGAACGAGCGAGACCGACACATCTTTTTCGATCTTTTAGCGTGCTCTAAAGACGTGGCTGGATTCAGTTACTGTCGCGTGCTTGGATTGACACCTCGTTGGGTGGAGTCTGCATCCGACGCCGACATTATCATCGCGTGCGACAACCTAAGCATCTCGGTTGCAAAGGTGGCCTACGGACGTGCCGAGAATGCGCGTTCGAGTCCTTCGGATGTGATGGCCGCACTTCGGTCCGAACTTTTGCAGATCATTCACTCGAATGATCCGTAGTCTTTTTTTTCCCCCTTTATTTTTTTTGGTGCGAATTAAGCGCGTCAGTGCGCCGCTCTTGGTTGTGAATAGAGAGAGAGAGAGTTGTTGTCGCGAGTTGGTTTTTTTTTGCGCTTCGAAGAAAATAATTTGGCACTGTCTTTTTTTTTTGTTGAGTTGATATCGAGGGTGGTTTTGGTCGCACGCGGTTTGTGGAGACGTGGGGTAGGTGCGAGAATAGAGAAGGAAAGAGGGATCGTTGAGGTAGACGGAGTTGATTCGGTCGAGTTTGGTCGAATGTTTGCAATTGGATGACATGCGTAGCGGCACACATAGTCTGGTCAAGGGAGAGAGGCGGAGTGAGCCTGGAAGAAGGAAAAGCCGTTACGAGTGCGAATTTAAAAAAAAAAGCATGTCAAAAGTGGATTAAAAAAAAGTTATATACTGCAGAGAGACTGTGTTGTCAGTGAGGCGATTGTTCGCATTGTTGCATTTTTTTTTTGGCGTGCGGCCACGGTGAGCGTGGTCTAGATTTGAAGGGAAGTGAACGGGAGAAGCGGAGAAGCAATTTGGAATTGAGCAAGAAGATTTGCCATAAAACTCTCTTCTGAGGAGTCTTCAGAGTTTCTCTTGAGGGGGGAGGTGGCCGTGCACGCGTTCCCCAGAGGCAGAATGGGTGCTCGATTGGTGTACGTAGCGTATTCGCACCATCCAGAAGTCAGAGTGGGAAAAGAAGTCAGATGAGTTGTGTGTGTGTGTGTTTTGATTGGCCTGTCACGCCTGAACGTTGCGTTGACATTTCTCTATCTCTATCTCTCTCTATCTCGTTGTCTCGAGAGGGGTGTGGATTGAATGCAGGAGGGGGATTGATGCGGTTACGAGTGCTGAGAAGAGCGTTGAGGATGATGAAGAGCGTTGAGGATGATGTCGACCGAGTCGAGGTTGATTCGCCGAGTCGAATGTTGGTGGATGGGAAGGTGGTGGTGACGAGCAAGTCGGATCTTTCCGACTATGCCAGAGTGTTGTCGCATTTGCGAGGGAAAGACTTTGATGCAGCGCTGTCATTGTTGGCCGAGTGTGTTGATTTTCGGAAATATGCTGTTTTGAGTTATGAATTGCCCGTTTCGTCCGAACGTCGCGTCGCCGACATCATCCAAAGGACCTTTTTCGAGTCGGTGAAGCTCGAGCGCATGAAGCAGGCGGCCGCGATTGCAGTCTTGTACGCGCAATGCGATCTTTGCTCGATTTCCAATGCGATGGAGTTTTTGAGGGCGCACGTGGGATCTTGCGTGGAGCGGCTCGGTCGTTCATTGATTGGGAAGCTGAAGGAAGGATACCAGAGCCAGGAAGAGCAGCAGGGACCTCGAATCGCGAGCTGGATGACATCGGTTTCGAAAGTCACGTCGTTTCTGGCGCAACTTTTCCAAGCTGTACCCAATATTTTGGCCACTCACGCCTACGTGGACCAACACTTTGAAGTGAAGATGACGTTGTTGTTGTTATCTCACATGCAGCCCTTCGTCGAAGCGGCCGCCTTGCCAATCCTTCGCGTATTCGAATCGCGTACGAAATTTTATGATCAAAAATTATTTTTTTCTGAAAATTTCGCTGAAACGCCAACAGATCTTTTGGTGTCTGCCGAGAGTCGTGGTGAGTTGCTGAGTCAAGCTGTTGCGATTCTCCAAGTCACGGAACACTACAAGCGATACCTTCATCGTCAATACGAAGAGGGGATTCAGATCCTGCGAGAGCGCGGATATACTTTTTTCGACCCGGACAATGCGCCTCCACCGCCTTCGTCGCCTCCTGACAGAAAGCTCTGTCGAAACATTCGGGAATACATCTCTGAGCCATCTCAGCTCTTTCTGGACATGTCGAAGCTGGCCGAACGCTACCAAAGAATGGAAGTTGATTTTGCTGCCGCGGTCGTTTCAGATGCCGTTTCGACGCAAAAAATAGACGCCAAAAATCACGAACCGTCACCACCGGCATTTGGCGATCAGAAAGATCATTGCGACTTATTTGATTTGGATAGGATATTCATCACGCTCGAGTATTCTATGGAACGCGCGTTGTCTACACAGAACCTCGATGTCGCTCGTCACGTGTTGGATTTCGAATCCCGCAACGGACTTCGCCTCCGGGCATTTCTGTTGAGACGGTTCAAACTGGTTTTGATCGCGCTCGCACCATCACTTTTGGATTATGTCGAATTCGAATTCCGCCAGTTCAGAAGTTCAAATCGGTCGTTTATTTCGCCGTCGATTCAATCGATCAAGAGGCGACTTGTTCGTCGTGCTGGCGCCGTCCACACATCATTGAATCCTCCCTGCTGCCCAGATGATTTGAGACATAGCCTATCCAATCTGTTAGGCGCCTTCTCGACGTGCGGAGCCCACTTTGATCGACTGCGCCAAAATCTCGCGACCAAAATTCGCTATTATTATCATCAGAGTGAAGATGACCAACGCGCCTTGCAGTCGAGCCTGGACCTTCTGGCCGGCCTCCGAGACTCGTTTGAGCGTGCGGCCGATGAGGCGGTGCAGCTGTTCGTCCAACACCTGGACGAAGGGACGCATATGTATGTCGATCTCTATTCGGCGACCGATTATGAATTAAATTCGGAAAGCTTCAAAATGAGTCAAATCAACGATCCTTGGGCCTCCCACTATCTGAACTACCTTCGTAACTGTGTCTTGCCGCTCAAGGAATGTCTGGATTCGAACTCCTTTGATCGCCTGATGCTGCAAATCACCGCTTCCCTGACTACTCAAATTGAACAGGCGACTCTTCACAAGATGTTCACGCAGCTTGGCGGGTTCCAATTCGACTCGGACATCCGTTCGATTCTAAAGTTCTTCTCCAAGTCGATGAATCGCGGTGTCCGAGACAAATTCTCCACGCTCAAAGACATCGCCACGTGTTTGTGCTTGGAAAAGGAAACGGACATGTTAGAATTTTGGGACTCTCCTAATTATGACGTCGCCTTCAAATTGGATGATCCGGCCTCACACCCACCTTCTGAATTAACGGCCGATATACCTATGCCTGAAAAATCAAATGGGTGGCACTTGGCGCCAGAACAAGTCAAAATTTGGATGAAGCGCAGAAAGGAGTGGAATTCAAACATTATCGACCGCTTGCCATTGTAAATTTTGTTTTTTCAAGAGAATGCTCTTCTTCCTTGATGAGAGCGCACGTTCACACACTTTCTCTCTTCTCATGTTTTTAATACATTTTTTGCTCTGTTTAAAAAAAAAAAATATTTGTACGGTTTTCAAATTGACAACTTTTTTTTGTCCATTTCTTTCTTCCCTGAACTTCAAGTATGAGAGATCTGGTCTCTCTCTTTTTTGATCTGACTCATCGCCGCTGGAAGGATGGGCGTGTGTGCTCTCCTTGGTGAATGTGAAGCATCGCGTTGTCTCGGCGAATTTGAGGGGATGTTTTCTTTTTTTTTTGACCTATGTCGCGCGATCGATAGAATACGGCAAGTGTACAGCGCGCGAGATGTAAGTCTCTTTGCTGTTTTTGGCATGAGGAGACTGGCGCTGGCATTCCCAAGCGCTGACCGAGGTCGAGAGAGAGAGAGACTGATTGGATTGTAGGGAAAAAGGCGTACACAGAATGGAGCGAGCGGAGCCTTAATCTGATCGCGACGTTTCACCATCAGAACAGAGAAATGCTCTATTTGTGCATCTCGACGCGCGCGTCGGTCAAACTCAACTGCCATGGCGACCTTTGTGTGCGAAAGTAACCGTTATATATATTTTTGGTGTTTGATTTTATGTTTTGTCCGTTGATTGAAATAGAGATGATCATCGAGAGTCGCATTTCTTTTACAGACGGCTGTTTTTTTGAGCGGCGCTGGGCTAGAGGTCCGACTCTCTCTTGCTTTCATGCCTCTTTCCGACCGACCTCCGAGGAGATATGAATCATTCTGCTTTACTGCAGACCGAGCTCCAGTGTGTGCCCACTCAGCTCATCTTTGTCGACTTGACGCCCGAAGGATGTGCAAGTCAATGGATATCTTCCCATTCGATTCAACCAGCTAGTACGACCACGTACATCGACTTTGTAAATGCTCTCAATGCGATCATGGATTGACCTCGTTTGTGTTTATTTAACGGCTAGATTTCGTGGACATTTTGACAGGTGGTATAGATTGGCATTTGTTCTCTGATGTTGAATCGTGTTCGCCTGCTCTTCTGAAGCAGGCCTATATTCGCATTCGTCCGCGACTGTTGTCGGATATATCGCGGTCTTATGCGGAGAGGGCCTCACAGGGAGCAAAGGTCGACTTGTCGTTTGGTTTTTTGGATCAGTAACACATGCTTATTCGGCACTCTTGCTGTGCGAGCTTCCATTTGATTTGAGCAGCTATTGTCGTTGGAAGCATATATTTGTGCCGATGGTCATTCGAGTGGCGCTCTATTCGCCATCGCCGCCGCTCAAAGTCAACAACAACAAACATCATCGACGTTCAAAATTCAAAAATTGCGAAAATGCAGAGTCCAGAGCGTCTGTGTTGGCGCTGAAGCAATGGTTATCCGTCCTATCCTTTCAGTACTTCCACATGCCGACATTCGGTACGCCAAAAGAGGATATTGAAGAAGAAGACGAGTTGAAAAAATCCACTTTTTTGTCCGAACCGCCGCCCGGCGCAGACCAGCTACCACCGGTGATGCTCTGTGCCAATCCGCACGACATCGTATTGGCCAGTCGGTCCGAAAGAGGTCCGTCTGAGCTGGTCGGACGCGTGCTCGCGTTGCACACCCTAGAGACTGAATATGTGTTGAATCACTATTCGAGTGCGATTGGGAGCGGCGGTCAGCTCTATCTGATCAACAAGGCGTTTTTGTCATCAATATCGACTTGGAGGAGGGTGGATTGGGTCGCGCTCGCACAGGTAGAGTACATGCCGAGACTTTGGATTTTAGACATTGAAGATCAATTTGAAGAATTTTTCTCGTTGCTCGATTACCGTCACTGGAAGGGTCGGTTCGCATTCAGTAATTGCAGATCTCAGCGATGTGCCGGATCGTGTGAAGACGATGAGTTGTCGTTCGTGTCGTATCCGGATTCGTCGAGTGAAAGTTTGGTCGAGGAAATTCGTCGAGACAAGATGGCGTTGAGGAGGAAGAGAAAGGAGTTAAATTGGCATCATTTGGATCTTCCGATGAGTATAGGAGGGTCCGAGTTGAATGGTCTTTCGATGCTGCGCCCGACAAGGAAGGCGAGTTGGATCATCGATCGCGATCGTCAAGAAAAAAAAGAGTCGAATTCGATGAAAATTTCTCATTTTCCGGTTGACACAGCAGAGCGATGTCGACTTGACCAGTCATCGTCATCTGAGTTGTTGAAGGTCTTCGACAGCAGTGATAGGAGGAAAAGTATAGTGGAGGGTCAAGTGGGGGAGTCGTTGACATGGACATGGGATTATTGGAAGAATGAAGATAATGTCTATCGTGTGACATCAGATGACATGGATTCGTTCCAGGCGGTCATATCTTACCTGAAGAGACGTCGTCGATTCGAAGATTCGCTGAAGTTGATCGATGTGTTGAAGCGTCATCCGGCGTGGCGACGCGCGCCGATTCGTATGTACAAGTTAGAGGGCGCATCTTTGTTGGGTCTTGGTCGAGTTGAGGATGCGAAGCGTGCGTTCGCTAATTACCGGCGGCAGCTGATGTCGGAGCTGGATGACCGAGTATTGTTGGATCGAAGCCAGCGAGAGGAGGCGGATGCGTGGGGCGAGATGGCCATGTTGTCTCTGAGTGAGAAAAAGTATTCTTCTGCGAGTGACTATGCGATGCGTGCATTGCGACTGGATCAAGATGCGACAAACGCGCACGAAGCATTGATCGCGGCATCGATTCAGAGTGGAAAATCATCCTTTGAAGAGCAAGATTTTGTTTTTTCGTATTTTGTACGTCATCTTGGTGATGCAAGTCGTGCTCGATCCTACTATAGTCAGTGTGTCTCAAAACATCCTCAGAATGGTTACTTTTGGTACGGCAACGCGATGTCATCTTTCATTGTGCACGGCGATACGACACGCGCACGTCATTCATTCGAACGTTCTTTGCATCTTTTGCCCGACCAAGCCCGGATTATGGAAAGCTACGCCACTTTTTTATTCCAAACGTCGAACTACGACGATTTGAGCTTGATCGCGCGTCTCTACCATCAAGCGCACGCTCTGGATCCAGAAAATGCCATCACGAAAGCGAACATGTGCGCATTTGAACTTTGGCATTCGACGCATCCAGCATCATCCAATGGCCATCCTGTTGACTTGCAATCATCTTCTTCGACCAATGCGTCCGTGTCTGAGTCTTATGGTGATGCTTGGATGCGCTTGGAGTCGGTTCTCTACTTGGAGACGTTGATTGAGTTTCATCCGCAACTTTACATCGAATGTTGGTTTTATAGCTTCTGCTACGCCCGAGACGCGTCGAAAGTGTTGGAATCGCTTCAGCATTTGAAGGCAGCGATGCAGAGAGGCATGCGCGCTCGAAACTGGAAGTTGGACATGCACCTCGAGGCTCTCTTCCGATTTGGACAACTTTCAGCCGACGAGCGTTGCTGGGCCGAAAAATTGCCCTGTGTGATCAATGACACTTCACCGCTGTCTGCATTGAGCGGTTGGGATCGTTGGGAACGAATTTACGCCGATGAGATCGCCCGTTGCATTCCCTCGGGTCCCTGTTCGTTCCTAGTTTCCAACGTGGATGGAAAACATCATCTAGGCTCTAAGACGATGACGATGATCGAACAAGAATTTCCAAGCGATGCGATCGACATTCAAAAAAAAAAGAAATGTCTTTATCGTCGTTCAATTTCAAAGGTTTTTTCCAAAAAATCCATCCGATCGTCGTCTTTACGTTCGTCCTCCTCTCCATCGGACTCGATTGGCGTCTCCTCGTTCGAAGACCTCACTGCCGTGCCACCTCCAAACGACGAGTGTGAAGGCAGTCAACAGCCTGCTCCTGCGTCATCGGCCGGTGAGGACAGTGCTGTTTTGCCACTTTCAACTCAGAGCGAGCAACCGACACCGCTGGACTCTCAATCGTCCACTCTCCGCTCTACTAAGAAAGGCCGAATTCGAAAGCCGAGGGTCTCGGCCGTCCTGCGAGAAGGGAAAAGGTCACGCCGTGAAGCGACGTTTGAGTCGTCATCTCGGCAGGGAGTCGACAAGTGTTGTTTCTCTGGTACGACGTCTCGTCGTCGAACAGTCATCGCTTCCAACTGCGTTCGGTCCAAAAAAGCAAATACTCTTCTATCTGAAGCGTCGTCTTGTCCGCCGAGCGCGAAGAGTCACTAAAAAAAAAAAAGCGCACGAACCGACGCGCACCGATTGCGTTTTTTTTTTTTTTAATTTTTTTTATTTTCGGTTGCGGTCTGTCTTGGTCGATGTTGTCGCTGCGCGGCCTCGACTTCAACAAGTCCCCCTGCACCTTCGAGGTTCTCGACCGAAAGGTCCGAATTTTGTATTGTTCAGTGTATGGGAGCATTGAGGACATGAAGCAGGCGTACCTTACGGCAGAGCACTTTCGTCTGCACATTGAGTCTTGCATTCAGAATTCGTCGTCGTTCGAACTGTCTGAAGCGCTTCAGAGGCGTTTGTCGCAACTGCTATACATTCTCTCGGTGTATTACCGCATCTTCGCCGAGCACCGACTGATAGCACTTCGGAGCCAGTTTCTTTCGTCTCACAGTTTGGTTGACGGTATGCGCGCGCGCGTATTTCTCTCTCGCATGCAGAGAAAGAGGGAGAGAGAGAAAAGATAAACCTTGAAGCGTTCTTCCGAGTGTATTTTTTGACAGATTTGTACGGTGACGGTTTTTTTTTCTGATACCTTGAATTGTGCAGTGACTGTTTTTTTTGACACAGATTGAATTGTGCGGCGACGGTTTAATAACGAATCAGACTGATTTGTACGGTGGCATTTTAGAGGAGTGGAGACGTCGAATTAAGAGTTACGAGGATAGTTTGAGTGCGTTATTGTGCGATGGCAGAGAAGATGGAAGTTGGTCGCGCGTTGAGAACGATGGGCCGCGGCGGCGGCTGTCGACTGAGGCATCAGCGTTGGGATTGAGCGAATTTAATGGGAAGCAGAGCGATGAGTTAGAGATGGTTGAATGCGCATGTGTGTTCTAGTTGGGCGTTACCGATTCGATTGTTGAAGGGCATATTGGGTCGAGTGGAAGATTTGTGTGATTTTGAAGCGCGTACACAAAAAATTGGTAGAGATGGAGAGAGATGGAGAGAGGTTGAAGCGTGCGTTGCGGGTGTTTGAGGAACGGATTCATGATGGTTCTAGAGCTAGAGTGGCGTTGGTGAAGAGTGAGAGGAGGTTGGGTGTGATTTCCAAGTTGGTATCCGATGCGATTGTAGGATTAGGAAAGTTATGTCGATGGGAGCCGAGCATGATGAGCGCGATGAATATTGGCGCACCGAGGGTGTGTTTTTTGTGTTTGGCGCACAGGGAATACATTTGTCGGAATTGTACGCGTGTGTGTGAGTCACACTATGAGCGAGTGTCATTGAAGCGAATTGGGAATGAATTGTTGAGACAAGAAAATATTGAGTTATCGCGCCGCGTGAGGAGTCTGGCAGAGCAGCGAGGTGCGCGCACGTCTGGTCGGTATGGAGGGTTGGTCAAGCGCCAGCGCACGGAGGTGTTGGAGGGTCAGATACGTGCGCTGCGGGACCGAAATCGTCGTCACGAAGCTGAAAACGACGAAATGCGTCGAAAATTGGCGTGGTTATCAGAGCGGAATTGCCTTCTTCGCGCCGAGGAGGAGGAGGCTCGCCGGATTTCCGAGCAATTCGGAGGCGGTGAGAAGTTGGCTTACTATCGCGAGTGCATTTCAGCAGCTGAGAGTGCTTTGAAGGCGCATCGAATCGCATTGACAAGACAGCTCGAACGGATTTGCTATCCGACGACACTGAGTGCCAAAGATTGCAAACCGTGTTTGTTTTTTCTTTATATGTGGTATTATGAGGGCGCGAGCGTCGATCCGGTAAGCATGGGCGACATCATTCGGTCACTCACGCTTCTGTGCAACTATTGGTCGATCAGCATTCCGAATGCCATGTGCTACGACGGTTGCATGTCCACGATCCGAAGCAGCGAAACGGACACTGTTTACGATTTTAGGAACAGAGGCGAACTTCACATGGTGTGGCCACTTTTAAACGAGAACGTTCGGGTTATGTGCGAGGAGCTTGGCTGCCCCTGGTCCAACTCTTGGATGTGGACGCTTCCTCACTTGTTCAGAACCTTCAGCCACCAACCGAGCAGATCGATCTGTCAATCGACGCTTCAAGCGAACGTTGGTTCGTTTTCGTAAAAAAAAAAAAGTGCGACGCTTCGTGCGCTCTGTAAAAAAAAAAAGTACGACGTTTCGTGCGTGTTGTAAAAAAAAAAAGTGCGACGTTTCGTGCGTGTTGTAAAAAAAAATAAAAATAAGTTTGTCGCTTCGCGAAGAGGAGTCGGTTGGATATTTAAAAAAAAAAAAACCGATCCGAACGACGCGTTTCGCTTTTTTTTTTCGCTGTTTCTCCTTATGGCTTACAGCTACTCTTTCCGATGTCGGTGTTTTGCGCGAGGTTGCGGCTTCGTCTGGATGAGTTCGCGTTCCGTCAATTCGATGATTCGAGCTATGCAGGGACCAAACTCCCCGTCGACAAGGCGCTTTTCATGGACCGTCTTCGCCGGTTGCTAGAGAGCGATCTGTCCGTGAAGTTTTTAGACGGGTACGCGCCGTTCTGCAAGCACTTGATCGTCAAGAACTGGGTGCCCGGTGTCAAGGTGGGTGCAGTGCCGATCACCCCTGAGAACCAGTGCCGGTTGAGGAGTGGCTACTTTTCCAGGGTGGAGAAGGAGTTGCCGGTCTTATGCCGGTGGTTTCCCAGAGACGATTCGTCCGCGGACGTTCCAGACGGCGCGTTTTTGGACATTATTCTGTACTCGAGGGAGCAAATCATTGAGGAATGTCGGGCCATGGGAAACGCAATTCCGGAGGAAGAATTTGACTATGGTGTGATTTCCATCAAGTCTCAGCTCGAAGGTGCGCGTTCAGAGAGAGAGAGCTTTTCGCTGTCTAAGCGTCGCGCATTTTTTTTTTCGCTCGGCAAAATAGAGATTCTGACTAATAATATATAACACTGAAAAACTCTCAGACTACGAATTGCCTATGTCGCCCATAACCATCATGCGGAATTCGCTCGGGAAAGGGGAAGGTGGATCTGGCGTGCCTATTGATCGGGCCGAATATCTCAAGGCGGTCGAGTATTGGGATCGACACGCCATGATTCGCTAAGGCGTTTTTTTTTTCTCCCTTCTTTGCAAAATAAAACTTCATTTTTAAAACCCGTTGACAGCAGTTTAAGCCACATGGATCCTATGCGCAGAGTTCCCATCATTCTTGAATCGCTCGTCAAACCTTCCAGAGGAACGATCATATTAATACACGGGCTGGGCGATTCTGGCAACGGGTGGGTAACCGCCGCACAGCAGATCCAAAAATCAGTTCCTGGCATTAAGCTCATTTTGCCTCACGCGTACGTGTGTCTTCTCTCTCTCTCTCTCTTTCCCCAAGTGAAAGAAATGTTGCAATTTTTTTTTTCCTCTTTAAAAAACTTTTCGCGATCCCTGACAACCTTCCCGCGCCACCAACTCATGACCGCTCAGCCTTACTGTCCCTGTAACCCTCAGCATGGGCATGCAAATGCCGGCGTGGTATGACCTGATGAGCTTGGAAGACAACGCAAAACAAGACTTCGAAGGACTCGAAAAATCTAAGCAATATTGTACCTATCTGGTTAGTGTTACCGTTAGAGAATCCCCACGCCAAAGCGAGAGAGATTTGGTTTATTTATAGGCGCATTGAATACACACAAATACTCGTCTTTTTTTAGCGTTTCGCCAGACTCACCGTGTTCCTCTCTTCGCGGTCAGTTCTGTCGCTGATCAAGGCAGAGATCGATGCCGGTGTCCCATCCGAGAAGATCATCCTCATGGGATTCAGCCAGGGAGGCGCGTGCTCTCTATACGGTATGTGCCATCCATTCACCTCTCTTTTAACGGCTCTATCAGGAAAAAAAATCACCGATGACAGGTGTACCTAACGGCTCTCTTACACCAGCTGGCTATGCGTGTCCCTATACGTTGGGCGGTGTTGCCACGCTCTCTGGGTACTTGCCGCTTGCCGACGACTTCCATGCTCGACTTGATCGTGCGAACGTCCATACACCCTTCTTACTCTGCCACGGACATGCAGGTACGTGTACATGCATCGCTACAGACAGCACGGCGTTGATAGACACAGCCAAATAACATAGGTGCATCATATACTCAGACGAAGTCGTCAAATTACAGTGGGCCAAGCAGAGCTTTGAGTTTCTTAAAAATGCAGGAATCCCAGGCCAATTGCTCCTTTACGACAGTACGTTTTTTTTTTTGATGGATTCAATTCACATCGACGCTCTGACCGCGTGATGCCTATTAGATCTAGGGCACACCACTTGCCAGAAGGAGTTGAACGATGTTGTCGAGTGGTTGAAGAATCGGTTGGACTCTAGGTCTCCGTCGGGTACATGTTAGGGCCCTCCCCGCGTTGGATTTTAGAACCGATAGGGTATGATGCGTGTGCGTCCCTCTTGTCGTCGACTGAAGCGCAAGTGGGATGCCGATGCTTCTCTGTGGTCGCGCAACGGGAGTAGTAGAGAGTCCCCTTCTCGAGAAGGAGGGTGTATTCAATGAAAAGAGGGTGGAGAATGAATGAAAAGCGGGTAGAGATGATCAATGAAATGTAGTGTGTGTAATGAAAAGCGGGTAGAGATTATCAATGAAATGCAGTGTTTAATGAAAAGCGGGTAGAGATGATCAATGAAATGCAGTGTTTAATGAAAAGCGGGTAGAGATGATCAATGAAATGTAGATAATGAATGAAAAGCGGGTAGAGATGATCAATGAAATGTAGATAATGAATGAAAAGTGGGTAGAAATGATCAATGAAATGTAGATAATAAATGAAAAGTGGATAATGATGATCAATGAAATGTAGATACTGAATGAAAAGTGGGTAGAGATGATCAATGAAATGTAGATACCGAATGAAAAGTGGGTAGAGATGATCAATGAAATGTAGATACCGAATGAAAAGTGGGTAGAGATGATCAATGAAATGTAGATACTGAATGAAAAGTGGGTAGAGATTATCAATGAAATGTAGTGTGTTTAATGAAAAGCGAGTAGAGATGATCAATGAAATATAGACTTTGGATGAGAAGAAGCGTCGACAGAAGAGGGTGAAAAAGAGAGTGTCCTAGAGAGGCGTCATGTGGTGTTGAGAGATGCGGTGAGGGAGTGACTTGACGCCGTGTCGAACGCGGACGCAAGATGATTGGTTGCGAGAGACGATGGCGTTGAGGTGAGAGGTGACGAAGTGGAGTTGGTCTGGGTAGTGAAAGGAGAGGGAGCGTTGACGAGGGGAGTCGGACTGGAGGTCCGGGTCGAGTAGGAGGGTGACAGAGAATGATTCGAGGTTTGTGGTGACGGATAGGATATCGGAGAGTTTTTCGACCCAGAGGACAGAGAGTGAGGCGTCAGGTGGAGAGAGGCACGAGATAAGGAGTGCGTGAGAGGAGATGATGAGTTCTAGAGGGGACAGGAAGTAGTGGAAGAGGTAGTATTCTTTAGAGAAGGAGCCGGAGCAGATGGAGCGTAGGAGGAGTTGTCCATATGGTTGTGACAGAGAATGACATCGGGTGAGTAGGTGTTCATGAGAGAAGAAGGTTGCGAATCGTGCGTTGGTTGGGGAGTAAGGTGCGGGGTCGGATCCGGCCCAGATGGATCGGAAGGGCGTGGTGACGTAGTTGAGGACGAGGGAGGATGCGCAATGAAGGGATGCACGCGTATAGTGTTGGACGATGCGAGTGATCATGTCGTGGAGGTTGCAGAGAGCAGAGTTGACTTGGTGACCCGGGAGGGTGAGTTTTTGTCGTTGGATGCTAGAAAGTCGGAGAAGGTTGGCGAGTCGTCTTTGTAATTTCTTATTGACCGACGGGAGCATGTGCTCGTTATTGGCGAATCGAAGAGAGAACAGGACATGAATGGCGTATAGATTGAGGTGTTGGAAGTAGTACTTGTCCGGATGTGGTTTTTCGGTGAAGAGTGGAAGAGCGCGTTCGGGATTGACACGAGGGCGATGATTGTCGCGGGTGCGTCGTCGAGAGAGAGATTGACGGATTGAGGATGCGAATTCGGCAGCGGCGAGGATGGCTGTTTGATCTAGGGCGATTTCGAGTGGAGCGACGCGAAGGTGAGCTCGAGTGACATAAACGACTCGTTCGTCATTTGCGTCGATTTCGAGTTCAAATTGAAGGAATGGTGTGCTTGGCGTGGCACGGAGGAGGAGAGGTTCCGGTGCGAGGCAGATTTGGTTATCGAGGCGTCCTCGATCGACGCGGATGGTGGCGACGTGGAGACGAGATCGGCGCTTGTAATGGAGTGCCATGCGTTGGAAATAGACGCGGAAGATTTCTTGCGGCGAAGCGTCAACAAGGCATAGATCGAGTTCTGCCAGCTCCAGGCTGAGTCGCAATGGCAGCGTCGCGAGCTTCTCAGATTTTTGGCGATGAGATGCTGCTGGACGTGTCGCTTCGGACGCACGGGGAGAGATAACGATGATTCTGGAGCAGCCACGAGCGATTAATCGAACGTGGAGTGATTCGAGCGAATCAACGCGCCAACGAAAACTCGCTATACACGCTTCTGGATCAACTCGTCGACCGGCATCAGCCAGTGGATGTGATAATGTGATTCGGCATGCTCGCTGCTGTCGCCCAGGCGTGCGCCTCGCCAACGTCAGTAAGAGTATTTTCTGCAATTCATGTGGTTCACACCAATGATAATTCACATTCGCGCCAACCGCGATCACACATTCAGTCGTCCAACCGTCGCGTCCTGTCACTTCGTCTACCTGTTCCTCGCCAATCACTGCCGGAGATCCCGTGCTGCGCCCCGCCACCTGCCGCGCCACCACGTCATACTCTGACTCGTTCAGGATTTGAACGCGCTGCGCCAGCTCATCTTCACGCAATACTGATCGGAAAATCACATATCGTACACCACGTCTTTCTTTCATCGCCACGCCGATCAAAACCGATACCGACGCCCCCACTATCGCTCGCAACTCGACCACGAACCCATCCACCTCCACGCCATGTTCAGCTTCCACGAAGAAACACCCACTCCACTCTGCATTCCCTTCTCCTCCGTCCCAACGACGAATTCGCAACTGTCTCTTCTCCAACGATCCATTCGGCCAGTGAAAGGGCAGTTGTTCTCCTACTGCCAATCGACGCGGCGCCAACTGTACTGCTTGGATACTACCATTTTCAGCTGCGTAGCGAGCCATCGGCGACGAACCCCTGCTCCATTGCTGATAGGCCAATTCTGTCGCACTTTCATTCACCAACATGTACCGAGGTTTGATTCGAACTTCTCTCGTCCGACCGAACAGACCATGCGCCCATCTCACGTGCCCGCAAAACTCGAACCAAAACGTCGACTTCGGATCAGTTACCGACAGCCTCTCGACCTCTGACGCGCCTCCCACCTCAGCTCCTCGATCCAACGGAAACCGATCACTCCACGCACTCACCGCGCTCCCTCCCTCACCACCATGGCTGAACAACTGTGATCGATCCAAAGGCAACCCACTCAACTGAATCTGAAGCTCACTATCGCTAAAATAGAGAATGCTCGGAGACCCGATCGATCTTGACCGTCGCGGTAAATTTCCCTTCGCCACCTCGACGTCTCGACTCACATACCATTCCTTTGGGTCTCCAGAGAGACGTCTCGTTCGGTTATCTCCGAACGTGGAAGACTTCTCATTTGCTCGGTAGTTCAACCCCAATCCCGTCTGATTCACAATCCAATATCGACAATAAAGCACGACTTTCAGTGCGCCTGGAAACGGCTCGGTCACTTCTGCCGTGACCATCAACGAACGGCCTCCAACATCCGTCAGCAGCAACGACCACTCGGTCGAATTGAGACCAACCGCGCTCGACAAATCCACCGGACGACTCCAATAAAAACCACCAAGACAAAAACAAAACGACAATTGAGTCAATCGATCGTTGTCAGCGGCAGTCGACCGACGACCCACATAAACCAAGTGTGTGCCACCACTCTCAATGTCCACAGTATCCAAAGAGCTATCTGGATCCTCATTTGGACGCACCAACTTCAACAATAACATTGAATGAAACAAATTCTCAAATTGCAACGCAGGACGCAATCGAATGCTTCCCATCGCCACCGCATCGCCACGAGAGAACCGCTCCTCTGTCCGCGTGATCACGCAACTCCAGTATCTATCTGATGACGCCGACCGACATACTGCAATCGACACCGACCGATCTGCCCATTCGAACCAATCGTATCCATCCACACGCAAACGAAGCGACGCGTAACCCAAGCACTCAAGAGGAACACATCTGACCCTCCCACGAGGAATTCTCACCATGTGCGACGGATCGGGCAAGTCAACACCACCTCTCAGAAACGCCACCTCCACATCGCTGTCTGTGTTGTTCGAGACACTTTCCGCTGTTCTCAACGTGAACACTCTCCGACCGCGCTCCCGCACGTTC
Source organism: Eledona agricola (assembly GCA_964023215.1). NCBI lineage: Eukaryota > Metazoa > Arthropoda > Insecta > Coleoptera > Tenebrionidae > Eledona > Eledona agricola. Next base: position 28,237 of record CAXIEJ010000025.1, on the reverse strand, counting down.
TCAGACACCAACTGATACCCACGCAACTCCTTGGAAGGCGGACGATACAACTCCGCCGCATGCAAACGACCGAGAGACATGTTTTCTACCACAATCGATCGACTCAATTGATCCTCGAGATAAACTTCCACGCCAATCACTTGCTCCCCTCCCTCTCCTCCGCCATAACGCGACAGCGCTGATCGAATCGACGTGCGCTTGGTGTTCACCAAACACTCCCTCCCTGCTTCTACAAACACCGCATCTTCTTCGTTGTGCGCGAACCAAAACCGAATCAACTTTCCTGTCCGATTCCGAATCACCAACGAAGATTCTGTGCTCCGATGCGCATAGTCTCTATCGAGCTCTCTCAACTGCACATACTCCTGTCGACACCTCTCCCCACTCGGCACCAATCTCGGCAACACCATCGGCAAACGAGAACTCGCCGTACTCGACACTCTTCCACCTGACGGTGATTCTATTGAAACAGACGTCGGCATCGCCAAATCCAACGCCATCAACTTGATCTTCTCCTCGCGCGGATCCCTTCGATCTCCTCCTCGGCGCGACCTTATCTCATCCCACTCTTCACCCACTCGAGGCGAACCCGACGTTCGAGCGCGATGCCAAGACGATGATAATAACAATTCTTTCTTACTTTTCCATACACTGAAAAAAAAATATCCAACATCTAATGCCGCTTCAACGTGTCCTCGCGTCACATTTACCTTCAACAACGAATCCACTCTCACACTCGCCTCCACCTCTTCATCTCCCCTCACCAACGCCTGCACCTTCCACGGCTCAAAATACGGCTCGTACGCGTCATATTCACGATTGTACGCCGAACATCTCACCTTTCCAACCAAATCAACGTTGAATCGACCACTCGGTCTACTCCGATTCAACGCAACCGATATCCGACTCAAACCAAAACTCAACGTCGGCGTCAAATACGAAACATCCCTGTCCTTGAACAATGTCACCTTCAACTTCAAACCTGACATCAACAAGACATTCTGTCTTCTCTCAACTCGATCCACGTCTCGGGACACACTTATTTTCGAAGAACTCATTCTTGACCCATTCCTCATCTTCCATGCCTCGACAATTCGACGAAACTCTCTCAATGTCGCCGCCATCGCCTCAATGTCCCCATACGACATGGCAGCGTCGACTCGCTCAAACTTCACGCTCACCGTGTTCATCCCCCTCTGCGCATCATCTCTCTTCCCCTCCACGCTCACGTTCACATCCACCGGTCGAATCAACTCAACCCGACTTCGCGCCGCCGATCCAAACTCCCGAGATTCTATTCTGTACTTGATCAATGCCATGTCGAACACGCTCAACACGCCTCTCTCACGACTCTCGCACAAACTCATGTCCAAACATAGCGCACTCACGCAGAGGCAAATTTCTGATCTATCATCATCCGCCAGCTCGGTCGTTAAAACAAATTCCAAATTTCTCGCATTTAAAAATGTCACTTTGTTCTTTTTTTTCAACGTCGACCGAAAAAGCTGCGAAACCGACCGATCGAATTCAGTCGATTGTCGGCTCTTCATCGCTTCAATGTACTCTCGGTCCCGGTCAGATTGTTCCCGGATCTCAGCCGAGTCACTACACTCTTCTTTCAAGCGCGCGAGCACGCGAGATTGGATGACACAAGTGACTTCAAGTTCACTTCGAAACGACGCTTTCATTTGGTTGGCGTGATCCTTCATGCGAACCCTGCGATCTCCGAGGCTGCCGAACACCATTCTCTTCTGATATACCTTAATTGCGCGTCCGATCGTGGTCAAGCTCGACACCTTCAAATCAAGCAGGGTTCGCAGGGTTCGTGGCGTGACGGAAAAAACAACTCGGTCGAGTTGAGCTGAAAAAAATTGATGATTTTCCAACTGAGGCCGATATTCAAACGTCATTAAAAAGAGATTCTGACGAACGAACGAATTTCTTCCTTGAACGCCGCTTCCCAATAACTTGTCAATATCCTTTTCCAGTGAGTGGTAAGGCACGGTGCATTCGTCCCCGTTGGAACTTCTTTCTTCATCATCGATCGACTCCTTCGTGGCGCGACCCAGCCCACCATCATCTGCTCGACGGCGATGAAAACTCGGCAGAGGGGAGGCGAAGTTCTTGAGAGGAATCGCTCTTGCAGACGTGCAAATGAAAAACCGCGGCCGATTTTTGTCCTTCGACGATTTTTGTATCTGATGCTGAAGAGGACTGACATCTTCGACGAAAAAATCGAGCACTTCGAGTCGGAGCATCTTGCCTCTGTCCGTCAGCATTGATAAAGACATGCAGGTGCGTTTGGCGTACATGTTCACGAGAAAATTGGTATAGTCAATGCTCACGCCATGCCCCTTGCAAACAGTTACATTGCAGTCGAAAAGTCGCATTTTCATCTTGAACAAAACGCCCGTTTCCGACAAATTCACGCTCGGTGAGACGCGACGCCGTTCCTGCTCTCGTCGGCGATGCTCCGTCCCCTTTTTGAACAAACTCAACGTCACTTTGGCAGTCGATTGCACCAAGTTCAAATACTTCTCCAAATCCGGATCCAGTAAAACGACATTGGTGTCTGTATAAGACGTCCGTTCACTGACGTTTTCTGCCAAAGTCGAGAATAAAAGGACAATCTCATCTTCGGTTATAGTCGACTTGACCTTGTTCATCGACACCTCGATTTGAACACCTGGCGCACGAGGCTTCACCAAATGGAAGATTGACGCGCTCACTTTGGCGTTGCTGACGAGATTTCGAGAAATGAGGCGTTTGGCGGTCGCTTCTTCCTTCAGGAAACTGTCAACTTTGATGCCGGACGCTTCCAACTGCAACTTCAACATGTCGACATCATCGACCATCGTGCAAACAGGGCTACCAGACAAGCAGATTTTATCAATTTGAACTCGGAAGTGTTCAATTCCCTTTCGAGCTTTAGGTAAGGTCAGCTGAAATGAATTAATTCCGATGAACAAGTCCAAATCAGCAGCGATCGCTGGCGATAATAGGACACGATTTCGAGCAAGCTGGCTCTTTTTGGACGCCTGCAATGCCCGTTGTGGCTGCAACGCGCCTTGATCCGAAAACAGTCTTTTGATCTCCTCGACGGCTACTGAAAGGTCGTCGGCGAATCGAGACAACTCTTTGTACAAGCGGATCAAAATGACCAGGTGAACTGAAGAAATTTCAAGGCGCAATTTGTTCTTTCGGCTATTGTCGTCGACAGGCGACTGAACGCATCTGGAGAACTCAAACGAGCACATCTTCTGATCCCCTGATGTTGAGACGATGTTGGGCCAATGAGTCTCACTCTTTTCCCGCACCTTCAGGACGCCCAAAGTGCTCGTTATTGTCAGCTGATCTTTTCCGCAAAAATCGACTTGCATGTCCAGATCACCACATCGAACGGTGAGTATTTTCCCCGCACTGTAGTTGAAAACAAAGTGAATCGCATTTAGTGTGAAGTTGATTTTTGTCGGAATGCGTGTTTCTGGACAGTGACTTTGACTTTTGAACGCCGACTTGTCCTTTGACTTGTCCTTTGATTTGCCCTTCGACTTGTCCTTCGACTTGTCCTTCGACTTCCTCCTTCGCTCTTCGACCGATGCCGTTGGTGGCGTGGAGATGCGATGATAACCAGAGGACTCGGTATCTGCAGAGATCGCCAAGGGACCCGATCTGACCAACTCGGCCCTTCCGGTCATCAATTTGCCAAAGCTTCCACTATTTCTAGACAAAGAGGTGCTTCGACCGAGTCGATCGGCACTCACCTGGTCGCTCCCCAACAGATCGTACAGCAACGCCGCATCCTCCGGCGTGCAGGCAGCGATCACCTCGCCGAGCTGCGAGCCCCAGTTGGAGCAGGCGTTCGAGGTAGACAATTTTGAAAGTGATTGGTACTTTGAGAACGTGGATAGCAACGTGCTGAGTAGCAGTGTCAGTATTTTGATCGAGAAGGCGTCGACGCGAACGTTGATGACGCGTTCCTGTGGAGGATCTAGCTTGAGCTCGTAGGCGAGCTGAACGCACGGAGAAGTTTTTTGATTGATGTTTTCTACCAAATAATTCGAATGACCGTTGTCATCACCGTCTGACTGTCCTGGGACGAATGGTCGCTTCACAAGCAAGTTGAACAGTTGAAGCGTTGCTCTGGATTCGTTTCCGTCCATCGACGAGCGCAACTGGATGTTTTCTACGACCATCACCATCAATGGCAACGATTTAGAATGAACGTGAATAAATTCGTTGAGAAAAAAAATGTTCAATCTTTCCACGTAAACAAAGCAGTCTATGATCGGGGTCGATCGAACACGTGACGTCTTCTCGGAGACATCCTTCGCGTCTTTTGACATCGATTTGTGCATTCGTTGCTTCAGACGCGCCGCAAGCTTCGAAAACCGACTCACCACCCGGACAAGTTGATCTCGGTCCAACTTGCCAGATTTCACGTCAGTAGATGCGCTTGACCGAGGGGCCATGTACAGGAGCTTCTCCAGAATGAGTCGAAGCTGTCGCTTTCTCGGGGTGACCTTAGTGATTGCATTTAAGGTGCCCTTCAGAAGACGAAGTCGATCGGCCGAAAGATCCATGTTAACGCAATCCATCATCTTGCAAGACACCTTGAGCTTCGTGGTGGCGCTCACCGTGCCCCTCTGAATCAGGACGCATAGCCGCAGGTTCATCTGGTGCAGTAGAGTCTGGTCTGGACCGAGGCGGTCAACATTCGCGCTTTGAGGAGCCGCATCGAGTACAAGACGGTCAAACTCAACCTTTGAAAATACGAGGTAAGCAGTTGCGTCCGAACACGTCACGACATAACTGTTCTGCAATAAATATTCAGATCTATCTTCTTCTGGAAGCGCACGAGATTGATGAGTTCCTCCTGACACGGTGGATTTTTCAAGCATGCTCTTGACTTCTAAATGCGAAGCCTGAAAGATCAAAGCAGCCGAACGCTTCTCCAGATTGTCGAGGATGACGATTCGAGGCAAAATTGAATTCACGTTTAACTCGACCAATGTTTGAGTTTGACCTATTTTCAACTTTTCCCGCTGAAAATTCGTCGCCCGACCCGCCGCTCGAACACCACATATCGCGTCCATGTGGCCTCCTTCCGTGAGGAAAAACGCCATCACGCGGTCGATGAACGGACGCGAAAAAACCAAACAAATCGGTTCAGTCCTCAAAAAAACACTGTAACCAATCTGACCAGATGAATTAGTAGACACTTCTGCTGTCAACCGACGCGCATCGACACGGAATACGACCACGTTTCCCACTAAGTCGGCCGATTTGCTCTCGCATGTCCTCACCATATACAAAGTGGGCCCCCCGAGCGTGTGATAGTCGAAAAGGTGGATGCTTCCAACTTGACCGGTCGTCGTTGTCGATCCTCCGACGTGCATCGAAACTATGCCATTCAAGCGGCAAAGGACCACTTTGGCCAACTGACTTGGCAAATCTGGCCATTCTGACAACTCTAATGTCACTGTTCTGACTCCGACGGATACCTTCGTCTTCACCTGGTCATTTGTTGGCGAGTTTAGGTCGAGCACCCGACTTGCCGAATAATTCTTCGGGGCACCTGTGCCATCGCCACCAACCACCACTTTGGATGAGGAAGGAACAGAAAATAACTCATCGAGCAATTTTTCGTTTTCTTCTCTCGAACAATTATTCATATAAAACGGAATCAAGATGGATTGGAAGTTGCTCTCCGCCACTCCAACTCGCCCCTTCTTCGCCTTCTCCTTGATCTGCTTCTCATAATATAAAATCCCGTTGGCCAACTTTCTGAAATCCAAGAGATCCTCATAGGCGTATTTTGCCTCAATTCGCTCGAGTTCAGCCACTTCACTCGGTGCCAACTTCTTCTTCTTCCCAACCGCCTGTCTCCGCATCCACAGCTGAGCGTAAGCATGGCGATCGCGACCCCACGTGACCATCACATCCCACGTCCATCCTCGATATCGCTTTTCAATGTCATGCTTGACGCAATCTAACGCGTACTTCCAACGCAATCTGGCTCTGCTGCTCGCAGTGGTCGACGTCGCATAGTCCGGCCAGAACTTGGTGTATTTTGCGCTGATTCGATAAGCAAGTATATGACGGAGAAAGATCAGCGCCGTATCGTATTGAACCTTGTTCAATGCAAGTCCAACCGATTTCACTTCAGCTTCAACTTCAGTCTTGAACCCATCATTTCCGCCCACCTCTCCTTGGTCCATTCTCACTCGGAGCACAACCGTCAGCGGCCGAATGACGAAACTGTGTGCGGGAATCGCCGACCCACCCACATACGTTCCCCCCTGCCGGACTGTTGTTGTTGTTGTTGTCACCATCGGCACCGGGGACTGATCTTGACGCAACTTCACGTCTCCTCTCTCCTCCTCCTCCTCCTGCTGACTCGGTGTGTCAAAATAGAACCGCAATTTTTTCAACACGACCAACTTTCGAGTGATTACATCTCTAATTTTTGTAATCGACGGCTTCCAGTCTGCATCGGTGCTCTGTGCGTAAAAATTTTCTAGCGTGATTCCGAAGGAAAACACCTGCTGATCTTTACTCGTTTTTGTCGTGCCTTCATACCGAATATGAAGTTGATCAATGTAAAGTTGGAAATTAATCACAATCTTTCTTTCAAGTTTTTTTAAAAAACTATATTTTCCTTTCTTCTCTTTTTCGGCTCTTTTTTGCTTCTTTTTTTGCTCCTTGAGCTTTTCCTTGTCATCGACCAACTGGTCTATCTTTAGCAACTCCGCGAGCTTGAGCAGCCCTTTTTTCTGCTCTTGCAGGTGCAATTCATATTCTGTAACCGTTTCCTTTTCATTTTAAAAAAAAAAATCAGATGGCAGCGCGAACGGGAGGGACGCACTTTCTGCCTCTCTCTGCTTCAAGACGATCCGATCTTTCGGCTCGGAGTGCGCGTCAAAAAAAACGTACAGCCGTTCTCGGATTAGACTCGACAACTATGTAGCACCTTTCTATCCTGATGATAGTAGGTTCAGTCCCCAAGCTGGTCCATGGAACCTTGAGAGAAAGAGTCTCCAAGAACCCTTTTTTTTGTGCAGGGGCAGAAACGCGGGATGCGCGGAGGGCACACGGCGTGTTGGTTACGTGAAAAAAAATAAAATAAAAGTAAATTCAGAATTCGTGCGTACAAAAAACAAAAGAAAAAAAGCTTAGAAACGTTTTTTGTGAAGGGCAAAGAACGCGCTTGTTTTTGGGTCATCGCAAACGGCATTTTCATGCTTGTGAGGGGTTAAAACAAGTGCGAGTGTGCATACCTTCTTTGATTTTAACTGGCAAATCGAATTGTAGCAGAGCCGTTTTCTTCAAGGTCAGATTTCTAAAAACGGTTTCGCCCGATATCAGGGACGACTCGACGTTCTTCGGTTCCACGCCTTGCGTTTCCCCATGCGTAAACGAAACCATGTCGTATATATTAGATCTGGATTCGGGTCTCCTCGTCGTGCAGTGGTCACGCCATTGAGCACGTGTTTTGTACAAAAAAAAACAGCCAGAATTGAAAAGCAGGGCGGTGCGAGCGACGAGAGAGAGAAAAAACACCCAATCTCGATGCCAACAGGGGATTGATGCAAATACAAAGGTATACGTACCTTCAAAATAGTGGCCTAGGTATCTTCCAAAGTATTTGGTCGCGATCTTTTGAACAAAAGACATATTATGGATGGGCGGAGATGCGCTCAAGCGAATGGCATGCTATGCTTATAGAGAATAGAATTGGTGCTAAGACAGCAGGTGCTACCACAATCGAAAGCTATTTCTCTGAGTGACAGCAGAAAATAATTGCAGCAAAGTCTGAGAATGAATAAATTTTATTTTTAAAGCAAATTTGAAGCGCGGACGCATTCAATAGCATTTTATTGAAGCAACATCCGCCTCTCTCTCTCTCTCTCTCTATAAAGAAACTTCCTCGCCTCGCTCATCTCTGGCAAAAGAGAGAGAGAGAGAGGATGAGCTTCTTTTGCCAAAAAAAATACCAAGACAGTTCCACTAATTTTTGGCCTCTGCCACACGCACCATCTCGTTGGGCGCACTCGAGCGCCACCAAGGCAGCCGACACGCGACCACGAGGTACAGGGAGGGAGGACGAACGCGCATGAAAAAAAAACGACCGAACTTTTCGTGTCGCGCGAATCGTGCCGACGGCAGGAGAGTTCACACGCACCAGAGAGAGCACCGGACATGGATCGACGCATCGCCGACACCCGCGTCTGAGAGAGAGAGAGAGAGAGGAGAAGCATGTGTACCTGAAGTGGCCTACACACGTGTATTGTGTGTGTGTGTGTGTGTTCCCCCCTACTTGGTGTTCTCTCTCTCATCGGCGGCCCGGCGGGTGAGATAGCCCCACCCCCCTCTGCTCTTGCTTGTGGTGCTCCGTCGGAGTGCGCGCGCGTTCCGAGCACATGCACGAGCGAAAAAGACACAAAACCTCCTGTCAAACATTACTTTCTCAAGTTTCTTTTTTTTTTTATCTGGCGGGCGCGCATCTCGTGTGTACGCGCGTGTGCACGGTGCGCGAACCTCTCTCTCTCTCTCTATAATAGGCTGTGTGTGTGTGTGTGTGTGTGTGTGTGTGTATGTGTGTGTACACGAAAACCGCTTTTGAGCGCCGTGCTCGCTTTTTGGTTCCGTGTGTCTCCTGCCTTGGCCGAATTGCATCCGCAGCATCGAGAAGAGGATGGCCCGATGGAGTGAGGTCGCTCGGCTACTTGTACCAGTGCTGTTCGTCTTGGTTGGACTTGACGTGGGCTCGATATCCCTTTTCAAAATCCTTGGAAAGGATAATGTAGCGATTTTTTCGAACGGCGTGCATACCGGCTTCTTGACAGATAGCAGTTATTTCCGCGCCGCTGATCTTGTCGGGTCGGGAGACGTAGTCCTCCAAGTCGACCTCCTCAGACAAGTTCATTTTGCTGGTGGCGACCTGAAAAATGAGTCTCTTCTGTCGCCGATCCGGCAAAGGAAATTCGATTTTTCGGTCAAGTCGACCGGGACGCAGAAGGGCGGGGTCCAGCGTGTCCGCGCGATTGGTGGCCATGATCACCTTGACATAGGTACTCTGGTCAAAGCCATCCATCTGGTTCAAAAGCTCCAGCAAGATGCGTTGGACCTCGCGATCGGCGCCCGTCTGAGCGTCAAATCGTTTGGTTCCAATCGCGTCAATTTCGTCAATGAACACAATCGCTGGACTGTTCTCCCTGGCCAACCTGAAGACGTCCCTGACCATTCGAGGACCTTCCCCCAAAAACTTCTGGACAAACTCTGACCCAACCACTCGAATGAAGGCCGCGTTCGTGTGATGCGCCACCGCTTTCACCGTCATGGTCTTTCCAGTTCCGGGCGGTCCGTACAACAAAACGCCACGCATCGACTCGATCCCAATCTGTTTGTACAGCTCGCCGTGAGTCAGCGGCAGCTCCACCGCCTCCCTTATCTCCTGCTTCTGCACGTCCAACCCCCCAACGTCACTGTAACTCACATCCGGCTTTTCGCTCGCCGATAACAACTGAATCGACGAATCGAACTCCGATGGTAAAATGTCAACCAGCGCGTTAGAATGTCTGTGCAGTGCCACGCTCGAACTCGGTTTCAACACCTCCTGGTCGATCGTAGACAAAATCCGAATCAAGTAATTCGATCCCGTCGTCGCCGCCACAATCGCTGAATGCTCATCAATCATCTCCAAAAACTGACCTATCACCAACGGCACCGCCCTCACACGCTTTACTTCCTCCTGCGCGTGCAACAACTCCCTCTTCAAATTCTTCACCTCGTCCTTAATGTAGTCCTCCTGAATGCCCAGCACCTCAAACTTCCTCTCCAACTCTTTCAAACGAATGTACAAATCCTTATCTGTATCATTCGACATCGGTAACGAAAACGGTACCACGCGATATCTACTCTTCTTCGTCTCCACCCTTCCTCCCCCCGGTGACAACTTTTGCGGTGAACAAAAAAAAATACGCTCAGCACCAAAGGCAAAAAAGAAAAAAAAGAGGCCATTCTCTCACAAAACACACCACACCTACCTTGCTCTTCGTCATCAAGCCTAGTTCTTCCATCTCTCGTGGTGTGCCCCCCCCCACTTCTGCTCGATTTCCTCTTTTTCAAATCAAAAGACGGAAACACCTCTCGTCATCACCACGACTAACAGGATTGTGGCTGTTTCACGTAAAAACAAACTTGCAAACCTGGCAAATTTTTGAGATAAAAAAATCTTGCTCTCTGCTGCTCTATTCAAACCTCTGCTTCCCTCTTCCAACGCGCCAAATTCACCCCTTTCTCAACTCAACTACTCTGCCACTACTACATACACACTTCTTTTGTACATTTAAAACCTTGCTCTACAGAGACTTCTGTACACACACACAGACTTTTTTTCTCTTCTCACTCATCGTGCGTCAAATGAGCTTCGGATAGTATCTTCCCATCGCATGCCCACCACGCAACGTCTTCCTTATCGTGTATTCAAACTCGTTCGTCCGATTCAACATCATGTTCGCCGCCTCTGCTCGGATGCGTGTGGAGGGTCAGAGCGCGCTATCACACACACACACACAACAAGTACTTCCAAGACGAACCTTTGTTCAGAGGATCGTCTGGATTGGGCTCAGCAAACAGATAGGCTAGTCCAATAATGACCGAACTGATGGTCAACACCGGCTTCCAATCCGAACGCAAGATGTTCAAACACACATGTCCCTCTGTGTCTATATTCGGATGAAACACCTGGAAATCGTCAACGCACAAAAACATCGATCATCAGCCACACACACATACACACACACACACACACAAATACCCGAGAGAGAAAAAAAAAGCGGTTACTTTCAAGACGCGCACGACGACGTGGCTTCACCTCTCTGCTCGTACCATCGTTTCACAACGGACTTTTGGCGGGTCGAATGGATAGCTACCGGGAACCTTGACGCTAAATGTAAACTTCGCATCTCTGTAGAAGCCCTCCAGCGGTTGAATATGCACGTCAAACTTCATCAAGCTGTTCACGTCCGGCCAATTGACTGTCACGCCTGGCATCTCTTGCAAGTTCATCTCCGACAAGTCTGAACTCTCTCGAGCAAAACGGGATTGCATGAATAACGCGCATTTTCTCTCTCTCTCTCTCTCTCGACAAGCCACATACACACACACACAGGATCATCCTAATATGCACATCACTCCGATCTCACTCAGCTGTACCCTCCCTCGCTCTTCGCCGCGCCTCCATGACGTGCATACGCTTGAGAGGGAGGGGCAAGCAGGCACCGTGGTCGCATGGCCACCGTAAACACATGCTGCCTACACCTGCCATACACACACACAAAAACAATGAACAGCGGTATAACTCTCTCTCGCGTACAACGCGTACCTCTTTGCACACGCAGCTCGGCCGCATTCACAACATTGCTTTGGCCACGCCTACCCTTGCCCGACTTCCGAAGTGAGAATATGCTTTTCTGCTGCTTCTCCTCGCCTTCGTCGGTCCAAGATTGAGATGCTTTATCGGATGGCGCGGCCTCCTCTGCTCGTTTATCGTCCTTCGCATCGCCAACATCATAGTCCTGCTCACACGTCGATGCATTTTTTCGAAGCTTGTTCAGCTTGAACATCGACACCTTCAAGTAAAAAGTAAACCAATTAGAACTCTACTTTCATGCACAAAAAAAATGCGAATCCGACAGTGAGAGAGAGAGATGCAGGGGGGACGCGCTGGATGCCATTCTAGCGGTCGCATGATGGTATTTACCTGAAAAACGGGAAGGAGAAGCGAACGTCCGAGCGCCATATGCCTTGGAGAACCTGGTCACGCTTGTGCCTCTACTTGCGGGCGAGACATTTTTTTCCTAAACAACTTTTCCGCCTCTGTCGCTTTTCCACACATAACTCACTGTGATTTCAGTTCGGCCACCCCGGTCTTGGTAAACCGATATGCCGACGTCGTAGATGAGATCCGCTTCCAACAGGGTCGTGGATAGCTTCCGGCAGAAGCCAACTTCGTTCAGCTTGTCGTATCCTTTTTGCTGAATGCCCAGCAAGTTCAATATCCACGCGCGTCTCTTGAGTCGATTGCCGGTTATCTCTCGCCCCTCCGACAGGCTCTGGGTGCGCATGAGTTGTGAGCACATCGGAATGGCCACTAGCAGCTTCGGCGCATCATCGAATTGGTCCAGACGAACGGCATCGATAGCGGACGACGGTTGTTGGACGAGGATGAGATAGTAAACAGCTCGACTCTGATTGAAGTTGGTCGCGGCGGCCATAGCGCTCAGACGGTCCAGCACTTCTTGCTCGAAAAACGGCTCACTGGGCACGTCGTGCCACGGCTGAAGGCACGAAACGCCAATGATACGGCAAGAAGACAAGATCCACTCTTTTCTCTCCAGCATTCTGACACGGAGCAGTTCTGCATCCGCCAAACTAATCGTTACTTGCTTGGCTCGGCAGTACCGCTCGTATTCATCGGCACGGCTGAACCACAACGTGAAGCTGTGAAATTTTTTCTCTTTCGACCAAACGGGGCGATTGCGCTCGATGACGACCTTGCGTCGCTTGCCGGGTTGATGCTCGACGCTCTTCGCGTGCGATCCATCGGCGTCATCATCGCTCAAGATGTGCACCCTTGTGAACGAAGTAGAAAGCGCGATCCACATCTCTCCGTGACGAATTACGCCAACTTCAGTCAGGACCAAACGTTGACCAACTTGAATTGCCTCCAGTGTCGCACAGTCGGAATTGCATGACAATCGAATGTAAATGTTCGAAACCAACTTGCTCGGCGCCGCATCCAGAACAAGCCAGCGGTAGTAGATGCGACGCTTGGCACCCTCTCGATGCCGATATCCATCCCTTTCGCCGGAGACGTGCACATACTCCAACCTGCCTACCCAATCCACCACGTGGCACACATCCCACCGAGGACACCGCGACTCCATCTGCACGTCGACGTTGAACATGCTCCACAACAACCAGGCCTTCGTCACACTAGCTTGGTCGAGCACCATCGACGCCAACTCGTCCGCTTCAACCACTCGAACTTGATACTTTTCAATGACGTCTTCGAATCGCTTCTCGCCCAGTTCCACCAGCACCTCGATCTGACCTCCCTTGCTCAACTTGTTCACCGCCAACTCAACACTCGGCCCCTCCTCGAGCTCGCTCCACGCGTGCGCATCACTACTGCTCACCGACTGAAAAAAACGGCGCTTTATCACAAATCGACTCAACCGGACAACTTGACCACACGCCAACGACTTGAAGTAACTCACACAACAGTCATTCCATATATAAACGTCCACGTATGAGGATTGCATGTCTATCACTCGAATGACAAAATAAATCGGATATGACCGGTGATCGCTCCTCTTCATCGAAAACAACCGAGACTTTAGCACAATTCTTCCAACCACCACACAATTCTTGTATTCTCGCCTTGCCAACGATGACTCCTCGCACTCGGCAGCCCCCGACGGATTGTACTGTTCCAATTCCCTCACACTCACGTACCGATCCGATGGCTTGTCACATATATCTCCGCTGTGTCGGCACTCCCTTCTCACGCTCTCACTATCTCCCCACCTCTTGATCATCGGACAATCGTCGCACCACCAACTCTGATAATAACGACACTTTCCCATTATCGGCTCGTCAACGCACAATTCTCTAACGCTCACCGAATTCGTCTCTGCCTTCCACTCAATCCACGCAAAGTCAGCCACCGTCGGACACTCCATTCTCGCCTCCTTCTCCTCCATCCTTCCATCCTCCACCACCGCCACTTCCCCAATCAAAAACGTTCGCACGGTCGGCGACGCGAACACGCACCTAACCATGCGCAACACAATCACCTTCCCCAATAGTTGAGGCGCCTCTGCCTCACTTTCAGATGCTAACGACAACACGCACTTAACCTTTACGCGAACAGGCCATATCGATAAGCACTCTCGTCATTCGTCCGCCGCGCATCAAGCACAACGTTCTTTGCCATTATTAAAAAAAAAAAAAACGCAAACCGCACAAGCACACGATCATACACACGATACCCAAACGATCCTATATATATTCTCTCCGCGCTGTCAATGCATCTCCCTCTTACTGACCACGCTTGTGACTCCCTTCTAGATCTGGGCCACTCACTCAACTCTCTGTATTCTCTCTTCCTTTCCAGGTGAGGCAGCTTTCCACCATATAGAGAGCACATCATCCCCTCTCTCTTTTTTGTACGCGACCCGTGTACTCTACTCTATTCCTTCACCCTCTCTACGCGCGTCCTGCGCTCTTCGAACAAAGCGCCGTTGGACATGCATCCTGTGCGCGTTTCTCTCTCATTCGCCTGTGCCGCATCCACTTTTGTCCTGTTCTGCGCGCCACTGCATGTCGTTCTCGGCTCGCGCGCGCCATACACACATAGCACTCTCATCATAGTAACACATATACACGTAAACAAAAAAGAATCACTTCACAGTTACACGCTGACCCAACAAGCATCGAGATCGATCCATTCTCCAACTGACCCCACGCCATGCATGGACATGTCGCGCGTGTCCTCGAGAAATTAAATGAATACCGAAAAACATCCAACAGGATTAATCGCACTGAAGAATCGTAAACGCCACATAAATCAAATGGGTCAAAACACAAAACGCGCGCATTTCAACGTACATGATAAGCGCCGTCAAACATCGTTACATCGTATATCTCCTCCTGCTCCACATATTCATCTTTAAGTACGAGTGGTGCGTAATCTAATGGTTTTTTTGCATATACACAGTAAATGACCTTATTCTCTCTCTCTCTCTCTCTCGCTCAACAACGGCGGCTTTTATAAGAAAAAGACAGCACAGATTCAATTTTTTTCTGAGACAAAAGCCGTTTTTTTTCGAGTCCCACTTAAACCCAACGGCTCTGTTCATCGTACATCTTTGAACGTTCGTCACTTTGAATACCGCGTCTTCATCGTATCGACATTGTGCCCCGATCTCGTGAAAAATACCGAACACTCTTTTCGAGTAATCTAGCTTATCGTCTGAGGTGGACATCGTGCACCTAGCTTGCTTGGCAACGAAACCTATCCAACTCTGGTTGCGATAGAAACGCGGCCAGTCTCTCTTTACTCCTATGCGCGGATAAAACATAAAATTTTTACGAATTAATAAGTGCCATATGCAACCATGCCTAAACGCCCACGGATAACTAGGTTGTGTACCTATCGCAACGCCTGACGTTTACCCCTCTTTTCTCAAGAAAAAGAGACAATTGAATTTGCGCTCTTTTTTAACATCTAGAGGAGTTAAAAAAAGCCGAAAAAAAAATCAACAATTAAATCAACACATTTGGGGCACAAAAACCAAGCTGCTCTTGGGAAGTGGCGAACCATCTCAACCAAATCGCGCCTGTGAGTAGAGGCATCCTTTACTGTCATTCTCTTGGGCCACGCCGTGCTCTCATCAAATCTTCAGCATGCAACGTCCTATCTAAACCGCATATAACCCATCTTTTCAATATCCCTTGTTTTCCCACTCCAGAAAATTGATTATTGCTTCAATTGAATGATCTTTCGGTTCACAGTCATCTTAATTCTGCTGCGTCTTATTGCACAAGGCCAAACACGAGCGAAAATTATGAAATTTCGAGAAAGATCATCTCAGGCGCGTGCGTTTTTGATCGTTGGAACTTTCAAATGACCCAACTTTGAAGGAATCTCTCTGTGCCAAGATCCTTGCCGCTTCTATGAAAAAATCCTGTTCTGCTCTAGCATTGCATACTTTTTAACTTTAGCCATTTATTTTTTACAATTTGAATACAAAATCTCTTTATTCGACAGGGCGTTGTCTGTTCTCGCGCGCGTCCCAATCATTGGCTTCTTCAACGCGCACCGCGCTCTTCAAAGGCGTGCTATTTCATCCGCATTAAATCCGGCCGCTGCTTGCATTTGCCTTTTGCAAGGATGTCGATGACATTCACACCCTCTTTTCTTTCTAGTAAGAGCTCGTGTGATCTCCCAAACGATGGCTGACTCCTTGCTCGAATGATCCCTGTGAAAGCCCGGTCGTCAGACTGCCCCAGTCTTCAACGTTGACATCGGTAGAAAATACGCGAATCAATATATGAGTACAGATTTTTATCTACAATTAAAACCGTTGAACATCCGAATTTAGAGCAAC
Source organism: Eledona agricola (assembly GCA_964023215.1). NCBI lineage: Eukaryota > Metazoa > Arthropoda > Insecta > Coleoptera > Tenebrionidae > Eledona > Eledona agricola. The sequence goes on along the minus strand of CAXIEJ010000025.1, from coordinate 12,056 downwards.
ACAGATATTGGTCAGCATAAAAAAAACGTAGATGCTCTGAGACTCTTCCGAAACGTACAAAATCAGTTTCCGCTTTTGTCATCTGGAAGTCGTCACTTGTGACTGCGGCCACACTGTGTTTAATTGCAGTAGGAAGATCTTCTTCGAGTGCCGGCGTGGTCTTTATGTTACTCAACAAATCTCTTAAAAACCAAATAAATAAATATGTAACCAAAAAAGAAAAAAAACGGTTGTCGGCTTTGTGTGCGCACGTACGTATAGACTTTCATTTTTTCAGTCAAGATGTAACTGTCCTCTTGTATGTTCAACTGATCTGTCATCGTTACAGTATCTATGAGTGACAAAAGGGTTTTATTGGTGATTTGATTCAGAAGATCTTGTTCTGATGGTCTTTCCTTGCTGGATGCGGAGCTAGTCGCTTCATACTTGTTCGTGCGACTGTGAAGATGTCCAATGTGTCATTGTGCGAGATTTAAAAATAGAGGAGATGCGTCAGCATGTCAACCTTAAAAGTTGCCAAAAATTTTTCATTTTTGCAAAAAGGCCGTCTCATTCTCCTCGGTATAGGGGGACGAATCAATAACTTGATATAAACGAGTGGTTCGAACGATGGTGGGAGAGCTAAAGGCGCAACCCTCACTTCTCTTTTTTTTTTTGAAGCATGGGGCAAAGTGATCAAATTGAAATTAATTCAAGCCGAGCACGCATGGTCCCGCCGACAAACGGAAAGGGACTGTCTTATATACTACTGCCATGGGACACGCGTCGCGGTGATGGTCGGACCTCTCACTTGAACTGATAGCACTGTAGCCATTTGTTGAGTCGTAATTTCTCCAAATCTGACCTTTCGAGTGTCTACTTCCAAGTAGACTTTTTGCTTCTAACATGTGCACAGTTATCAAAGTGACGCGCTTTTAGTTTCTCTTCCAAGCGTTTCCTTTCTAGTGTTGAACTAAGGGTCACTTTGATAATGTGCACATGTTAGAAGCAAAATATCTGTGTACCTCGTTTAGAACTGAAACAACAGCCCATCCTCCCAGAAAAATTAAGCGTCTGCCGCGACGAGATTGAAGGGAGTGGACAAAAGTATCGCCTTCTAGCTACGATTTACGAATAAATTTTATTGGTCGGTCAATTTTCTCAAATCCTAAAATTTTTTGTGAACAAATAATTTTTAGTTATTTGGTCCCCTCGTAAAACACTTTCTGCCCTTTTGACCCTTCACAAAAAGTCAATACGATATTTCAACCGGATTCTGATCGTTGGCTGTTACTTGATCGCTCTGACCTTTCCATGCTTGAAATAAATCTGCACGCAATTCCAACCCGAGACCCTTCTAAAATCGCGCTCCTACAAAGTTCCCTGAAAAAGCTGGACAGACTGGAGGTGCAGGCGATCAAGCAGGTGCGCGATACTTCTTTTGTCGCTAGTCATCGATTGTATTTTTTTTTTTTTTTTGAGGTGCAAAGGCGAGAGAGAAGAGGCCGAAGTTTTTTTCAAGCATGTTTTGACTTTTTGATCTGTCGCGCTTCCCTAGTTTATTCAAGATACTATAACGAGCCTAGAAACTGGATTTGACTATGCCTCATATCAAAGCAACGAGAATTTTAGATTTGGACTCGTCTTAGAGGCCTGCAAGCTATTTCTTATTCAGATAGTCAATTTGAAACTCACCAAGGCTCAGGTATGGTTGTTTGTCGTCGATGAATTCCTCTCTTCTTTTGTGGTGTCACAGAAAGATGATAGAAGCGTTCAAGTTCATTCGCCTGAACTCATCATTTGGCCGTTGACTTTACACAATTTACCATTTCGACTCTCTTCGCGCGGCTCTCTCTCTCTTACGGATGATGTATTAACCCTTTCTATTTTTGAAAGATCGAAGACGATGCGCAACAGCTAGGTGTTTCGCCGGGGACAGCCGGCCTGATATGGAACGCCGTCCAAGTACGCCCTCATTGCCAAAACTTGTGTACCATGATAACCGTTGCATTTTTTTTGACGTGTCTTTTTTTCTTTTCTCAGATAAGTCAAACTTCCATTCAGTCTGGATTGCAAAATCTCCATCTTTCACTGAGCGAAAACTACCTGCGCGATTTTGACTGGAAAGTACATGTACGTGACTCTGTTTTTTGCAAATAGAGAGAGTAATGCGCGGACCAAATCAAATGCAAAAAGTGTGGACCACGCAGGCATCATCACCCTACACTCCCCTCTTTCACAAATTTAACACGTGTGTGTGTGTGCACTGATTGTTCGAATTTTGCCATGTGTGTAGTTTTCGTTGGCCAATGATCAGTTGTACGCCCAGAGGACTTGTTATTTGATTTTGAATTTAAAGTTGGTCTCTGGTCAGGGACTCACTCGTTCGGTGACGTTCGAGATGACAAGTCAAGAACTGGACAATTTAATTTCAACACTGGAGCATGCCAATCGGGTACAGAAAAGAAAAATCCACGTTGGGGCGCATACACGCATAACACACGCACTAACGTCAAAAAAAAATACGGTGCCAGGAATTGGTGAGGTTGTTGCGCGTTTAGGTAGAGGGTCACATGATGATGAACATGAGTGCATTCGCCAAACAGAGCGTAGAAAGTTATCGGCTTTGTTGAACTTTGTGTACAAAAAAGCGCATAACAATCATCTTGCATACGGTCAAGAATTTTTTTTCAGAGAGGGCACGCATCTCTCTCTCTCTCTTTTGGACAGGGAATTCAGTTATCTGTTCTGCGTTGAGGCGTTGGTTTTAATCAAGGTGCGAAGTTGGCCAGATTGTTGAAAGGCTTGACATAAGAAAAATAGGATATGTCCCCCACGTGGTAGTCCATTTCGGTTGTCGTTAGTGGTGGTAGCATTGGTTAAGCCGAAGGAGAGGAGCCAAGACGCGGAGCATGGGTGAGCTCAAAAGTTGAAAAGAGGAAATTGGTGACGGCGGCAATTATTACTTTTTTCAAGAGTGTAACTAAATTTAGTAACACAGACGGTTTTATTGGCGCAACACAAAACTGGGTACATTTATTGTATATGCAATTTGTTTGTCGGTTGTATCTCTCCTGCCGTTGAAACTGTGACATGTCTGCTGCGTTTAGTGGCGGCAAATTTTACGTGGTTAGAGTAGGCCGAACACCGGGGATTTATCGTTCTTGGTACGCGCGTCTCATCGTTTTTTGTGCATAGAGTTTTGTTTCAAAGAGTTTCTTCTTATCGTTGACGTGCGTGTGTGTGTGCACATGTTGCATAAGGAAAACAGGGATGAATGTTCTAGGCAGGTAAATGGCTATTCAGGCGCCGTGTACAAGTCGTTCAGATCAAGGGCAGAAGCCAACGCGTGGTACAATCAGGGTGATGGTGAGTGGTACAATCAAAGTGACCGTTATTCTCCGTGCAGCAACAGCAGTTATGCACGGCCGGTCGGCCGGTCGTCAGGTACGTGAGAGTTTCCTGGGTCGAGAGAAGTCGAGAGAGAGAGAGGGTGATTAGACTCTCAGCGGGTGCGCGTCAAGGAGAGGCGTGGATTTTTAATGCGTTGTCGACGCGATCCTCTCTCTCTCTCTCTCTCTCTCTCCCTGCATCTGCTGAACGCCCGCACGTATATGTAGAGGAGATGCGCGAACATATTGAGTAACTGTGCTCGGTCTCTCGTGCGCGCGACATGTAGGTCCCTCGCAGCTGGTCGCATACACCGACGGTGCCTGTACAAAAAACGGTCAAAGAGGGTCTCGAGCAGGGATAGGAGTCCATTTTACGAACGGTCATAAGGCCATCTCCGAGGAGCTACCGACGTCTTTCAAGCAGACCAATCAGCAGGCTGAATTATATGTATGTGGCGTGTCCACACACATCCTTGCGTTTTTGCACACATCACACATTAGGGTTGAAAAGAATGACCGTGTCCCATCTGTGCGTGTTTAGGCGGCCATTCGGGCGATAGAGGAAGCGCCCGATGACCAGTCTCTGGAAATTCGGACGGATTCCATGTACGTGGTCAATGGTATGAACAGTTGGATTAAGACGTGGAAACAAAAAAACTGGAACGTCCCCGTCGATAATGTCGAGCTGTTCAAGCGACTTGACCGCGGCGTTTCGAGTCGGAGAGGCTCGACATGTTTCAAACATGTCAAGGGACACGCTGGTATCCAAGGGAATGAGATAGCCGACCAATTGGCAGTTAGAGCGACGCAACTCAGAAATTGAGAGTTTTCTCCCCTTAGAGGAGAACGCTGCGATTTTATTTATTATTTTGCTTCCCTCACACGGGAATAATCACTCTACACAGATGGGATGTGTGTGGATCGAAACGATCCGTTATTAGCAAAAACACAACCATGGCGTGCCTATTCTGAAAAAATGAAAAATTCGTATTTGAAAAAAGCATGTCACTTTTCAAGGGCGCGCTGTCTTCCTCTTCTATTTTTGTCGACGTTGGCGACACGATGGCCGCCGCCGAGCAGCTCTAGTCAAGAACTCCTCACCTAATACAAACAGCTTATTCTATTTTAAGGGTATATTTAACGGCTAGTTTTCATCCCATCTCCGGTTTTACAATCCTATTTTTTCTTTTTCCTTCTCGAGCACGCGTCCCTCTTTATTTTTCCCCCCTCTTTCAGAGAGAAGGAGGGGCAAGGCTTCTTTTTTCCTCTGGTCTTCGTGGGGTTTGCACGTTCTCTCCTGCGCCCGGTATATTGGCTAAGCCTGCTCTTTGATTCCCCTTCCCAGTGTGTCCGCATCTCTCTGATGGGGGATGACCGTGGCATTATTACCAAGTACTTCAAGCCCTTGGTCAGCCCGAAGAAAACCCCCAATCCATACTTGAAGGTGCTTGCTGGCGAGAGTCGTGGCTCACCGAATTCAACTTTGTGCGACCCAGACAGGCACTCCGCTATATTGTCCTCAACCATTGCCCATCATTCCCTGCATGCTTGCGATCTGTCTAAGAAGAGGAGGAAGAAGGAGTCTGCATCCGGCCGACCGAAGCCTGAAAAAGTCCGTTGGTATTTTTTTCGGTGATCTTTTTTTAGCCGCCTTTTTGTCTTTTTTTTTCGCTCGCGATCGATTTGACACGTCGTGTGATAAGAGCGTCCTCGAGAAAAGAGAGAGATAGGTGTCTCTAACTGAACCGCACTTCTTTTTGTATCTGATCTGGAAACAGAATGGTCAACAACAGCTGACGCTATCCTTCGGTCAAGCACAAGAATATGAGGTGCGTCTTTATTTTCGATCACATCGAAACGTCGTCGTCTCTCACTCTGTTTGGCATTTGATGCGGCGATTTCACCGACAACGAATGTTTGGTTCAGTGTCCACAATGTCGCATGTTGTATTGCAGAGGGAGTGCGGTGGATGAAAAACTGCATGCAAAATATCACCGAGAGTTTTGTAAGCCCATGTACAAATTTCGCACTTGGCGCCCGCACCAACTTGTCTACGAATCCGAAGACCGGCAGTCTCGAATTCTGGCCATAGATGATGATCACCAGTCGAATGAAGTTCAAAAGAAGAAAATAACAGACCTTTTAAGTTTGGTGGATAGCTTGCTTTCCTTCTCACCCGAAGCGCAGCATCTGGCAGAGGGTGAAAGGGCGTATATCTACCTCCGGGGGTGCGAGGTGGTCGGTGTGCTGAGAGTGGAAAGGATTGAGTCGGCATTTCGATTGACGTCTCCGAGCACGAAAGCGATCGATGCGTGCTTGGAAGAGGATGATGGTGTTGTTGCGGTGAGACCCCATTGCGAAAAGGCCGTCTTGGGAATTAGTCGAATATGGGTGAGTGAAGTAGAAAGAAGGAAAGGAATTGCAAAGAAATTGGTTGATATTTGTCGGTATGTTTTTTTTTTTTTTTTTTTTCCAGCTGTGGCAGAGCTACACACATCCGTGTGCGCGCGCGCGCGCGCTCTTATCCTCTCTCATGTTCGTGTTATGTGAGGGCACACTGGTTTGATGACGTGTGTGTTGGAGAGAGCAAGTGTGGACGCGTGGCGCTTGTTTTTTTCCAAAACTGATCTTTTTTTTTCAGTTCAACTTTTTTCTTTGGTTGCGTTGTACCCAAGTTAGGTTGTGCGATGTCTCAGCCGACGGCCGAGGGGCGCCAATTTGGGTCCCGTTATTTCGGTACACCGAATTTTTTGGTTTACAATTTTCGGTAGAGAGAGAGAGAGAGGGTGCTGAAGAAAGAGCGTGTGCGGGGAAGGGAAAAGGTCGCACTTTTTTTCCTGCATGTGTGTGTGAGAAAAGAAGGCACGTCCACGTGCTGCACGACGAAGTTCTTTGAAAAAAAGGTATCATTTTTAGCTCAAGGGTTGGTAAATTTGTGCGACGTCTCTCTATCTCTCTCTCATCGGACGTGGTCTCTTCCAGAAGGGGAAGGAGTTTGTGGCACTGAATGGTGATGGACGAAGACTTGAACGTCTCTTTTTTTACTCGGCGTCGCGGAGTGTACCTGCGGGATGACTATGAGTTTCTGAGCGACAGAGAGGTTTTGGAAGGCGATCAACTGAGTTCGGGGGAGTACAGCTGCCAATTTCAACTGGACGAAGAGGACGAGGCGCTGAAACGCTACGGACAAGGGGGATTGCTGTTAAACAGTGTTGTACCACTTGAAATGTACGGCGGTTGCTCGAAGGACCGAAGTGTGCAGTCTCCACCTCCCATGCAGGACTACCTGTGCGAGCAGGACTTGTCGACAGGAGAAGGGGTGTGCGGTGGCCACGAGGTGGTGACAGCTGAGCGTTGTTTCGGGGGAGGCAAGGAGAAAGCGGCGGCGGCGGCGGACTGCTCAAACATCGATTCCGACGGGTTGCTGAAGAGTGCGATGATGACACAGGGAGTCTCCGAAAGTTCGCACGTTGGTTGTCTCGTTGAGCTTGGCGGCGACAGCGGCAGCAGGACATGGTGGAATGGCAAAAAAGAGAGCGGTAACGCTGCTATATACAAAAATCTTAATATTTTGTCTCATTCAGGCATGCCACCGTGCACAGAAAGGGTGTCTCGATATTCGGTAGAGGATGTGAACGCCATGTGGGATTGGATGGCACACCACCAAGAATGTGGGATAGGCGGTCCGATGGGTCTTTGGAAGTTTGCGTTGTACAAAAAACTTTCTTTCACTTATACTCAGAATGCGTCGTCGTTGGTACGCCGCACGGCCTCGTCGATGGCGTCTAAATATAACAAAATGATTGTGGTGGCCGAATGCGCATGCTCGAAGGGCTTGCTTGCGTGGCGAGCTCTCATTCGCGCGTCGGACCCGTTAAATCGACTTCGACGCACTATGCATAGCATGTGCAAGGTGAATCACCGCTCCAAGCCACAGCAATGCTATCACATCATGGAAGACATCTATTGGCTGCACGAGTCTCTCAGACTGGGAGAGGTCCTCCCCTACACGGCGACAGTCACGTCAAAAAGCAACACCGACCCCAGGATTGAATCTTGTCGGTACATTGGCGTGTCCACCGCGTTGCAGCTCGCCGCGCTGCACCCGAGTTACGACCTGCTCAAGAGGAGGATTCTGAGCAAGTTGGGGCCGCCGGTGGCCCATTGGTTGCAAAATTCGAGCACACTGAACAACATCGCGTCGCCTTTTTTGTTGCCCGGTACAATTCTCAATTGGCTTCAGGCAATGTGCCAGTGGCACGTAACCGACGAATCAGACGCTGAGCCGTACGAGTTGGTAATCAAACTGAGCTTGTGGGCGAACAGATTCGGGCAATAGAGCAAGCTCGTTCTGCTAACTTCTTTTCTCCAAAAAAGAAAAAGAGGGGGATTGTTGGGAGGAGGGGGAGAGAGCACACGCGTGTCACCTGTCCGTGGGTATATATATATATATGTGGGGAAAATAGGTTAAACGTGTGTATGTGTACGAAAAAGTCTCTCGCGCATTCAACTCTGTATGTGTGCATGCATGTCATATTTTTTCCTTTGCAGATGATAATTTGGTGTCGTAGAAAATTGTTTTTGTTGCAGAGGAGATGAACGCATGTATGCAGGTGAACTAAAACGCGTGGATACTTTCTGCTGATTGATCTCACTTTGATGTATGCACATGACTCACTCGCTATGCAGTCACATGCTTCTTGACAAAGTGTGAGTAGAGCGCTCTGAAAATGCCATTTATTATGTCGATTTTTGTAAAAAATTATGGGTTTGCGAGATTTTTGAATAAAAAAAAAAGCTAACGTTATAGCGAATTATTTTCGAGTAATTCTCAAGGGACTTCTTCCGCAGCACGGCTCCAATGTCTATCGATCTCCTCCTTGAAAAATCTGTGCAGCTCGGATATCCAACAGTGAAAGTACTTAAACTTGAGCGAAATAGTCTTTTTTTTTGGCCTCTGTTCGTCCCTTTTCCCGTCCTTTCTTTGTTCGCCCTGACCAACCTCTCTCTTCTCGAAGACAGGTGCCTACACAGTTCCCCATGCTGACATCTATGCGAGCATGATTGAACTTTCTCGGATCAGCACCAATGTCGACAACTTGCGAGTTACCCTTGACCGCATCGTCGAAAACCAGTACTCACCCTTACAACATGAAGGAGACTCGCCTCGGTCACACTACCACACGCTCGCCAACCTAGGTTCGCCCATCTGAGTCGCAGTGACCCTCGTCACCACCTGTTCGGAACCCCTTCCGTTTGACCGTTAAAAACTGACCGTTTTTTTAATAGATCAAATGTCCGATTGTTTAGAAAAACTTTTAGAACATTTGAATTTGATTCTTCAAAATTCTTTTTTTTTGTCTCTTCATCTTCAACTGCCTTTCTCCGGCCCATCAATCGAGGTCGAGTATGCACACCAGAAGGAATTCCAGCAGATTTTCCATCTCTTGTATTCGACCGCCGAACGCACCCCCAAATATCTCCAGCTCTTGAATTGGGTTGGCAAGTTTTGTCAAGAAGATTACGCGCAATTTGAAACTCAACTGAATCAAATCTCGTCTCTGCTCGTCAAATGCAAGCGATTCCATAGCACCATGAACCAAGCCATGATGCTCACCCGCCAACTGTACACGCAAAGCGCGAAAAATCGGACAGTAGAAAACGTCGATCGAAATAGTCTATAAATGCTCGCGACAAACGCGCGCCTATTCTGTAGCGGCGGATAAAAGGAACGGATGCTATCTCTTGTGACAACCGCGCATCTCTCTCACGCTCGGAACCATGAATCGCAAGGCAGCCCTATTTTGCGGCATTGTAAAGTATATGTAATAGAGAAATATGTGCATTAGATACACGCTATGTGTGTGTGCTCGCATTATGTATAGTATGGGTTGTATACACACACGATGTGTGGATCAGAGACGCGTGGTTTTTATACCTATTGTGATGCACACACTGTGTGTGTGTGTGTGTGTATATCATTCAGGTTACGTATATGTTTATACAATGTCGTTTGTATTATTGCTATTATATAGACATTACATGGATATCATGCTGTTTTATATAGACCATTTGTATTATTATATAGGCATTACATAGATATCGCGCTGGTTTATATAGGCCATTTGTATTATTATATAGGCATTACATGGATACCGTGCTTGTTTTACACGTGCATCACTATTATATTACATACGCCTTATATAATAATAGGGGGCGCGGTGCTACCGTCTTTTTGTCTACTAGTGCCGCGCGTTGATCTTTATCGTCCTACTCGTGCGAAGTTCGCCGATGGAAATTGGACACGGTGCCGTTGAGGGCACGAGTTGAGTGAGACATGGCGCTTTGAAACAGAAGATTTGGTGCGCGATCGGAATCACTTTTTTTCGTAGGAAGTTCCGTTTTGGAAGGTTCCTTGACGATCCAGCGACTGGATTTGGTTTGGATTTGGTTTGGGTCGGAGGTATCCGCGTCTTTGCATCGGGTGATAGCTTCCCGGGGTGTGGGACTCGGGGTGGCGGTTGGTGGGATTGGCATCGCACTCGAACGATTTTGGATCACCGACGGATTTTTCGGTCGCCAATCCACCTGTGGAAGTTGGATCGTCGTAGCGGGTGCCGGGGAGTTGGGCTGCGTCGGAAGGTCCCCCTGCTGGTCTGTTTCGTCTATTTTTGGCTGTGGAGGACGAACAATGACTGGAGAAAAGTTCGAATCCAGAGAAAACAGCGGCGGCGGACAAGGTTGACCGAGATCGAACAGATTGGCACCTTGTCGCCATGTGCTTGTCATCAGATGAGGAATGTGATCGGATGACTTGGCAGTGTGATCGAATGGTCGCCGTACATCCATCGAGCGATCATTCGGTTCTTTTTTAATTCCGATCTGATTTTCAATAATATTATTTAGACCCTTTTTCGTCTTGTTCCATCGGCCACCCAAACCCGCGCCAGACCTCTCAGACGCACGTTCATTCGAGCGACTTGGCTTCATATCATCATCCCCTTTATGGCCGCCGCCACCGCCGCCATCTTGGTTGACGTTTCCACCATCGCCGACCGACACACACCGGAACGCATCCGCATGTCCAAATTCCACGGACACCTTCATGTCACCATCACCGACCGATCGAGCGCCGTCCGCCTCACGATTCAACCCGTTAGCATGGCCGCCGATGGTGCTTTTCGAGCTGCGATCGAGACCCAATTGGACTCCTTTGATCGGAAATTTCCGCGAATTTTCAGTTAGAATTCGACCAGTTACGCACGGTCGCTTCGCTATCGTTCTGTCGTGCTGTGTTTTGTTTGGACTTTGGCTCGACTGGCACGTCCGCACTGTGATCGGTTGATCCAGCTTGTCGACATCGTAAATGCTGGTGTATTGGTAGACCTTCCTGCTCAACCGAGAGAGCTGTCTGGGCATCATTGGAGCCGTTTTGGGCCACACACGAACCACATTGTCAAGATGTACCGCCAAATAGTGAACGTGCTTTTCTGGAGATAAAACCGAAACATCCTTCAACTGAACCACGCTACCCTGCACCAGCTCTGGGTACCTTTCAAAAACCTCCTTGTGAATTGTGTTCCAATCATATTCGCCGCTGGGATCTCTCATGACGACGCGCGCACAGTCGTCAACCATTCGAATCAACTTGATCAAAACCACCAACATGGGCACCTTCTCTTGATGCCCGATCGTATTCACCCAACTCAGGTGATACGAGAGCAATTTGCGTGGCTCCGTTTGGACAAACGGTGGCAAATTCAAATCAATCAACATGTTGGCCCACGCCGGCTGTCGGAAGTCAACTTGGTCCTCAACTGTGTTTTGGGACCCAGATGTCGGCGACGACATCGAAAACGGCTTCTCTCGATTCAACACAGAAGATAGCAACCAATCATCATTTTCCAACATTTTTTCTTTTTGTACCACTACTTTTTCCTTCAAACATGCCCAATTATTTTGGTTCGAATATATCGGTGGCAACCATCCCGCTGGTCCGGGTATCTTCCTCACATCATTCACATCATCCAACTGAGTCAACGCCTGCGTCGACGCAACTTGATCCAGCGATATACTTCGATCTGTCAAAAAAGAATCTCGTTTTTTTTGACAGCTCATCAATTCACCAACTTCCGTTTTCTTTTCGCGTTGTACGCGATTTTCTTTCTCTCCCAACTCTCCTTCTATCAAACTCTCTGTTCGGCACTGCCAATCGTCCCCATGATTTTCTGGTACGTTCACTGTTGAATAGGAATGGTGCACCGACGTCTTCAAGTCTTCATCCGATCTTTTTTCACCTTGAACCCATTTTTTTGACAGTATCGAAGAACTCAACCCGCTAAAGATCTCCTCATCACTCAATTCATCATCTTTCCACTCTTCTTCCTTCTCTATTCGACTCGTCTGACTCTCAAACAAAGTAGACTTGAGCGAAGCTCCTGTTCGTAGCGTCGACTAAAAAAAAACCCTGTCAAACTTTCTGCAGCGCAAAACCCGGATTGAAAAAAAAAACGTACGCTCAGATGAGGATGGGACATTCGCTCTCAATGACACTCTGTAAAAAGTGATGGCCAATGCCAAACTTATAGGGTGACCGACGTCACACGCCATGTGACAGAAACGCAGCAGAATGCACAAAAGATTATTTTTTTTAAAACTGTCGTTATTTGTGTTCATATATGTGTG